>VNKF01003071.1:0-14856 GCA_008044355.1 Drosophila lacteicornis
TCGAATACAGGAAGCGTTTTCAAAGCAACTTGGACTCAAAGTGGACTGCCCGAAACCCGGATATGGAAACTCAAACGATGGAAATACTTCTCGGAGATTTTTCGAAAATTGCATTGTTGCGGCAGAAATCACTGGAATTGACGAGGAAATCGTTCAAAGATTGGGTGCGATCTTGAATGTACTCAATTGCAAGGAGAAAATTGATTCGGTGAAATATGGGGAATATGCTTCCATCACAGCTTCGCTTTTGGTTGAGAAGTATCCTCATAAGAAATTGACTCCAACAGTCCACAAAATTCTAGAACATGGTAAAGATATAATTGAATATCAGTCTTTGCCAATTGGAGAACTTTCAGAAGACGCTCAAGAATCGCTAAATAAATTCTATAAGAAGTATAGATACTGCAACACTTACAAGTCATTCAGACTTAGGCAAAATGAGGACCTCTTCAATGCATCATCTGACCCGTTTATTGATATAGATATAGAATCAAGTAATTATAGTCTAGAAATGCTTAAACTATTAGAAATTCCCCTAATATAGGCCCGTTTGTTAGTAAAAATAGCCAAAATTATATTAAAAAAAAATAATAAAAAAAAAAAATTTAATATTTTTTTTTAAGTTTTCAAATTATTTTTATTTAAGCAAATACATAAAAATAAAAATAAAAAATTAAATAAAAATTGTTTTTAAAAAATTGTTTTCATTGAATAAAATAGATTTTTTCACTTTGATACCCTAAAAAAAGGAGAATGGGTGGGCGTGGCATATTGTCCAATACATATAGAGTAGAATCCGGTTATACCGACTCTGCTTATAGCGTCCGTCCGGTTATTGCGACGAAAACTCGATGGCTTGGTTGGTCACCATACAAACTTATATGAAAGGGCCTCCGCTTAGTACGTTTCCGCTTTTAGCGACAAACCGCTTATGCCGACAAGATTTTTCACAATTCAACCTGCTATTGCGACGTGCCGAAAAAAAAAATACTGAAAAAAATATAGATGGTCCCAGCAGCTCATTCTCAAATGATATTGAAATCGGAGTTGACATTCCTCTATTGGTTTAGACAAGAGTTCTAAAAAATCAGCTACCGATTTCTTATTGACAATGGTGTGGCGATTTGTGAGGAACCGTCCGAGGACAGCAGTGTTCAAAATATTTTAGATGACGAACAGGACAGCAATGACAACATCGAAGATCAAAATGAAATGTCAGCACCTAGCGTTTTGGAGGCATTTAAGGCTGCAGAAATTCTGAATAGATTTGGCCATTCAACTTTTAATGACGAGAGTTTCACGCACAAAATTTCTTGTTTAAATAATGCTGTGCGCGACTGTTTTTATATGAGAAAAACCCAACCAAAAATTAAGAATAAATAGAAAAACCACATATATACTATACTTATGAATAATATGCATTATATGTATACGAGTTATTATTAATAACCCATGAAAACTCCATATTATTGAATTCAATTTATTAAATTTTTTGTTTTGATTAAAAAAATAATTGGTTTTATTTTAAAGCCTATTACACTATCCTTTCGGATAGTGCGTCTTCCGGGTATAACGACGTAAAATCGTCGGTCCCTTGAAAGTCGCTATAACCGGATTCTACTGTATAAATTTTACAACATTTACGTGTAAAATGCCGTTTAAATTATTTGATTATCTTATTTGGTTCAAAAGTTACGATTTTAGCAACGCAAAATGAGAAAAGGCGCTACTGTGCGTCGGCAGAGGAAAATGTTCAACAGAAAAAATTGCGGCTCTATATAGATTCTCTTTGCAAAATCACACAACGATAGGCAGAAAAATACTGAAATAATCGATACTATTGAACTAAACCACGAAAAATAAACTTTTTTTATTACAGGGAAAAAGAGAAGAATTGGAATAAGCAACTGTAGTGGAAACTAGGCCTTAAACAACAAATATCATCAATACGATGTTTTGTAAAAATCCAACAACCCTAGAGCAATGTTTCTTTTCATTTAATCGAAATCGGTCCATGGTTGTTTTCTAATAATTTTCCAATCGTTCGCATGACAGCTATATAATATACATATACATATACATACATAAGAAAGAACCAACTTTCCAATCAATAAAGTTGGATCGAGATGGCTCAGAAACTGAGGGCAGACTGACGGACAGACGGACATGTCAAGATGGACTCGGAAATAACTTTTGCACTGGTCTTCAATCTTCTAACTTTAATTATAATTCCCTCTGCATGAATATAAAAATCACTTGAGTTTCCTAATATATAATATATACAAAATATCATAAATAATTTGGCAATTGTTGCGGACCAGGTTAATGATGACCGTTCTAAAGATCTTCGGTTTTACAAAACTTTGTCTCTAGGAATATCTTTTAAGTTCTGTTTACAGTGTGGAATGCTTCCTACAGACCATATTTATATTTACTATTAATATATCTCAATTATTAACACACCAATCGAAATTAAACGTTTAAAATACTTACATCCATGACGGCACACCTGTTAATCCAGTAGCTTCAGTGGTTGGGGTTAAAAATAAAATACATATATAAAGAAAATGCTTCTTTGTAATTAAAATCATCTTGTTTGATTAAAGATATCAAAATATGCTGGTTCTGATAATGTGAATTGTGAGCTTCTTGATTTAAGAAAACTAGTTATTGTGATTTCCGGCTATCCAGTTTATGCGCACGCTGAGGGACTGAAAATACAATTTTAATGAAAAAGCTATAGATATAAGTTTTAATTTAAATCAATATCAAATTTTATATTAATACTTAGTTTTCATATTTCAAACAGATTTTTAATATATGTAATATCTTTTAATTAATTATGAATGTGTGGTGGGTTTTTTTTTTTTTTTTTTTTTTTTTTTTTTAATGAATGCCCAACATCTTAAGATATAAAGTCCAAATTTGACATCGAACGGAGCAAAAATACCGAAGTGAACAGAGTTAATTCTATGCTCGATGTAGGGTTGTCGAAAATATATTAAAATATCGATATATTTGCGAAAAAATAAATATTTTTATCATTATATTTTTAAGCCGTAATATCGATATATAAATTGTTTTAAATATATTTTCCGATATTTTGTTTTCTTTGCCAAATAGTAATACAATACAGCATTGGACTTCGCAACAGCAGACCATGCCACATTTGCCTAAGTTGGCACTACGCTATCTGATAATACCAGGTAGCTCGGTATCCTCAGAAAGGATGGCTTCGGAAATTAAATGTGTAGTGTGCGACTCACGCAGCCGTATGACTGATCGGCACGAAACACAGCGTGTATTTTTAAAGTTACTGACGAAACAATATTGGAAATAACTAACTTTAACTTACGTAACCTTACAGTATCTTTCATTGCTTTAAGTAATAAAAGCTTAATATGAAGTATTTGTGTTGTTAGTTTTGTTTGAATGAATTCATGTGGGTCATTAGGATCAATAGAGAGGTAATGTATACGAATAATGAGATAGAGAAAAAGAAATTTCTAAAAACTTTCTGACCCTAAAAAAAAAAAAAAATTATCATAATAAATACTCGATATATCGATATTTTTCTTGGTATTTAAAAAAATCATTTTGATATTATTCAAAAATGACAATATCATTGATATAGTACGATATTTTTTTAATATCATGCAACCCTAGTTCGATGTATGGGAGCCAATACTTTAAAGCGCTCTCCTGAAAAGTGCCTTTTTCAAAGTCGGTGTACACGATTACTCAAATCTACTTGACCCATTGTTTTAAAATGTTGCACAGGTTCACCATCGTAGTTTTTTTAATCTTATTTTTAAATATATTTTTGGTAATTTTCTATTAACGGAGCCCCTTCCAAAAAAAAAATTAAAAAAAAAAAAAACATTGATAGGGGGTGCTTCAACGTACAATTGGGTATACAAATTATGTTTGGGACGCTCTTAGTTTAGTCACAATAAATCTTTAAAGTTTAGCCTAATTCCCATACAAAATGCGTAGGAACACTGGCAAATTACGAATACACAAAATTCAAGCGCCTGTCTGTGTGATCATTGCGGTACGTACAGTGGTCTGTGAAGCTTAAAATTTTTGTTAAATTGTGTACTATATATGTCGACACTTTGCACACTTTGAATAGATTTAAGCTTGAAATATAAATAAAACACAAATTTTACAACGTAAAATACGTAGTAATTAACGACTTTTTAATATTAAGACGTACATTTGAGTATAAAAATTATAAGAAGGATAATTTTATATTTATATTTGTATTGCTATGATCAATAGTTCAGTGATAACGTAAAGCAGCGTCGCAGGCGAAAAATTAAAAAAAAAAAAAAACGCGCACTCCACCAGTCTCATTTCCGATTTTGTTATATTATAACTTTTGGATCCCGATTTAATTTTGCAACATTGTCCCTTGGATAAAGAAATTAACCAAAGTGTTTTTGTATATATATAATACTTCTAATTGGTTTAGTAATTAATTATTCTTTGTTTTGATTCTAGGTTATTATGCACAGTTGATTTTTGATTTTGACATTAAACGAAAATAAGGACATGGAAGGTCCTTTATAATATGATATATAATATAATCTTAATATTGATATACAAAAATAAAATGGAATTAAAATGTTGTTAATTGCTACGTATTTTACGTTGTTTTTGTTTTATTTATATTGCACGCATAAATGTATTTAAAGTGTGCAAAGTGACCACATATATATATATATATATATATATATATATATATATATAGTATTCACGCAATTTGATAAACATTTTAAGCATCACAGACCACTGAACCGATCACACAGACAGGCGCTTGGATTTTGTGTATTCATAGTTTGTCACTGTGTGCGTATTTGCATAGCAACGGTTTCCAAGCGCATTTTGTATGGGAATTAGGATAAGCTTTTAAGATTTATTGTGACTTAACTAAGAGCGTCGCCAACATAATTTGTATACCCAAATACGTTGAAGCACCCCCTATCTATGTTTCTCTTTTTTTTTAATTTTTTGGAAGGTGCTCCGTTAATAGAAAATTACAATATTTTTATTTAACAATTATACATTTTTTAGTAAAATTTTTTATTTTTCACGTCAAACTTTCACGAAAATTCGAAAAAAAAAATTTAAAAACCAAGAAAGGAAGCTAATTTCGGTGAGCCGAAGTTTGTATTCCCTTGCAGTCTGCAATTGGATCATTGAAAGCCAATCCATTTTGGTAAAATTGAAAAAATGTTGAAGTTTTTACATTTTTATAACATTTACCTACACATTTTACATTTTACATATTCGTATAAATCAACCGATCGCATCTATGGCAGCTATATGACATAGTTGTCCGATCTTAATGAAAAACCGTGCTTCTAAAACCGTAAAAAGCAGCTTTAACTCGAAATTTATAAAAATACGTTAAAAACAAGTAAGAAAGCCACAGTCGAGTGTGACCGAGTGTGAAATTAAATAGCACACGGACATGGAAAAAAGAAAATGTTGACAAATGAGAACAAATGTTGCTAGGAACATGTTGTGCACCACGCAACAAAGACAAATGTTACTAGGCAACACGCTCTCAACATCTCTCTATTTCTCTCTCTCTCTCTCGTCATGCTTCTTCATACACAGAAACTTTATTGTTTAATGACTTCCATGTTTATCAGACGATTTTACTTAAATTTTCGGAATACGTCCGCAAAAGCCTACTGATTTATTTTATCTATTTACTTTAAGCCGCAAATTACGACTATAGCTTATATACAGTTTTTATGATTTTCGGGGGCGGAAGTGGGCATGACCAATTTTTAAAACAAACTTCCAATGTTGTCACCAAATTTGGTAACTCTAGCTCTTATAGTCTCTGAGATCTGTTGTTTCACACGGACAGACGGACATGGCTAGATCGACTCGGCTTGTGACGCTTATCAAGAATATATATACTTTATAGGGTCGGAGACTTCACCTTCGACCTGTTACATACATTCTCGGTTGGCACTAACCTTGTACTCTATTGGTACCGGGTATAAACAGATGTTTGTCGGCGGCATCGGGAGCTGGCCCCGCGGCTTTGGAAATCATAATTTAAGTTATTTGTTCCTTTGATTTGCTTATTTCCCTGTAAAATCATATATTTTTTCTGATAATGATTTATCGGCTGTGCCTATATACACAGTGTAATATTGTTTACTGTTACTGTAGTGTAGTAACTTGTATAATAGTGTAGGGAGGTGTTCAATGGAAACTAAAAAGATTGTGTGGGAGTACGAGAGTGCTATTGGTTATAAATTAGTGGAGTATTTTAGTTAATGTGGAGGTTTAGATAATTCTGTGTGGTAGGTCTATGGGATGTGTTCTTTTGAGTCTACTTTTGCTTCTGTGTTCAGCGAGTCTTCTGGAAAAGATATTTGGGTGAGTCGTCCGTTTTTTGAGGTAAGTGTTCGCTTGTGAGTTGATTACATCTCCAACTAGAGGGACATGGAGGTCCCTAGCCAGGTCAATGTTTGGGATGTACCATTCGGCTCCAGAAAGTGTGCGTAGTGTCTTGCTTTGAAAAGTTCTGATTCTGTTTAGGTTGCTTTGAGCAGCAATACCGTATCTTCATGTGGCGCAAGTATGTGTTTGTAGATTTTGATTTTGTTTGAAAGGTTTAGGTTTTAAAAGCCCTGAGAGTTTCTTGACCTTGGCTTCCAGTGTGTTTTTGACGAGTTTTGTGTGCATCGCTGCTGTTAGTCTATTGTCAAGGGTAACACCCAGGTATTTGTGGTATTTTTTCTGGTTGAGTAGCTCTCCGTGTACGATTAATCCTTGGTAGGTGTCCATTTTGAGTGTGTGGGTGACAACTGCACACTTGGAAGGGTTTACAGATATATTCCACCGACAGGCCCAGTTTTCAAATTTCTTGAGGTGTAACTGGAGCCTGTCGGTGGCTGTGTAAATGCAGGTTGATCTGCACGCTACCGCTGTGTCGTCCGCAAATGTAGCAGGCATCATGTTATGAGATTGTACTGGAGGCTTTGGCATATCAGAAGTGTAAAGGCTGTACAGTGTAGGTCCAAGAACACTACCCTGTGGTACACCTGCACTGATCCGCCTCTCAGTAGACATAATTTATTTTATGCTCAGGATCCCACATAATTAAATCTTTTTGAATTGTATTGCAAATAAATTAATTTTGCCCAGCTATGCATTTTCTTTTTTCATTTCGGACGATTCTGTGGACAGTTAGGATGTTATATACATGTACATATTAAAAAAAAAAAACATTTTTAGGAAAATTGTCTATGTGTTACGTTATTATATGTCATTTAAATTAATAAACTAGCTAAAGCCGTTTCGCCACAACAAATTTTTGAAAAGTGCCCCGTTTTGCTAGGAACATGATGACCAACACACATTGGTGCTGCCCGCTGAAAAAATAATATACGCTGAAGAAAATATTATAACTTTGGCCTTACTTTCACACTGCGCTGCAAAACTAAATTAAACATCAAAATAAAAATAAATGTATCGTTCCCGATGCCTGCACTGCATTTTTGGCAGGTGTGTGTCCATAAGTTTAATCTTTTGCTGCGCCTTTTTGATCCTTCCCGGTTATTTTTTGTCAATTCGTTAATAAAATATATTAAGGTCAATACAGACAGACGGACAGACAGACGTACAGACAGACGGTCAGACAAACGAACAGACGGACATGGCTAGATCGACTCGTCAGGTGATGCTGATCAAGAATATATATACTTTATGGGGTCGGAGATGCCTCCTTCTGCCTGTTACATACATTTTAATAATACCCTTGTACCCTGAAGTGATCCAGTATTTTTAGTAAAAAACAAGAAAGAAAGCTAATTCGGTAAGCCGAAGTGAATATACCCTTGCAGTCTGCAAATGGATGATTGAAAAAATATCCGTGTTAATGCCAAATCTCCACTAAAAGTACTTTTAATGGCGAATTTGGGAAAATGCGAAATTACCGGACTTTTAGTAGGCCGATCAAAAATTCCTTCCTTAGCGGGCATCTTTAACAAAGACCGAAGCATTTAAAAAAAAATCATGTCGATAGGTCCAACCGTTTGAGCTAGGCGAGCGATACTTAAAAAAAGGGTTAGACATTTATATATATATATATATATATATATATATATATATATATAACTTTTATGTTAGAGCACGTTTGCAGAAATATATTTTTTGTAGATCTATTAACTCTAGACCTAAAATTATGACTATAGCTCAGTTATTTTTTCTTGATGTTCGAGCGCGGTTGTGGGCGTGGCCAAATTTTTTAGCAAACTTTATCTCCGTGCAACAGATAAGAATGTGCTCTTCAAATTTAGTAGTTAGCTCTTACAGATCAGTTGTTTCATACGGATAGACGGATAGTGATCCCTATAGGGATCGGTATAGTATGGATTTAAGGTTTCATTAGCCTTATTTTATTTGCCTGCCTGGCTCAATGCTTACTGTGCTTGACTTTAAATCTGAAGGTCGCGTGTTCGAGTCCCAGTCGGAACAATTGTGTTTTAGAAATGTAAGTTGCTTTATAGAACATTTATAATATTTTTACATTCATGTAACAGTAACAGATTATCTTACATAGCAGTGTCGATTGAAGTAAAATAATTATAATTATCATGTAAAAACGAGGAGCACTTATGTATACATACGAGGTGTGTTCAAAAAGTATCGCGAATTTTGTGTTTTCTCAAAAATTATTTATTTATTCATGAATATCTATTTTGTCCCCTTGAAAGTAATCCGCATGAGATATTATACACTTGTGCCAACGGTTTTTCCAATCTTCGAAGCACTTCAAAAAATCATTTTTCTTTATCTTGTTCAGCTCCTCCTTCGATGCCGTCTTTATCTCGTCAAGCGTAGCGTAACGTCGTCCATTCATGTGCCTCTACAGTTTAGGGGACAAGACAAAGTCACAGGGGGCCAGATCTGGGGAAATACGGTGGTTGCGGCATCATTAGAGTGTCGTTTTTGGCCAAAAAGTCGCGCACAAGAAACGATGTGTGAGCAGGGGCGTTATCGTGGTACAAAAGCCAATTTTTGTTCTTCCACAAATCCGGGCGTTTCTGGCGCATTGCTTCGCGCAAATTGCGGATAACTTGCAGGTAATATTCCTTTTTGACCGTTCTACCCTGTGGCAAGAACTCATGATGCACCACGCCCCTGCAATCGAAGCACGCCGTCCGGCACGCTCTTCGTCGTTCACATCTTCTCGCCATCTGAGAACATTTTGTACCACCGATAAACGTTGCTTCCGTCCAAGGTAGCTTCTCCGTAAAGAATTTTAACTTCTCTGTTTTTCAACGTATTTCTATAAATTTTGAGATATAGCAGTTTTTATGGTTCTAGAATTACGATTTTAATTTCATTAAGATCGGACAACTATATCATATAGCTGTTATTAAAGAGATCGGTCGATTTATATGAAAATTTAAAATTTTACATGTAAAATGTAAAATGTACAAAATTCGATATTTTTTCAACATTACTAAAATGGTTCCATTTTCAATGATCCAATTGCAGACTGCAATGGTATACCAACTTCGGTTTACATAAGTTAGCTTTCTTTCTTGTTTTTTTTAATTACTAACATATTTTTAAAGAATATATACCATATTCAGACAAATCAAGTGTGAAAGCTACAGTCGAGTGTTACCGACTGTGAGATACCCGGTACCTAAAGCATTGTGTGTGAAATTAAATTGCACACGGACATGGAAAAAAGAAAATGTTGACAAATGAGAACAAATGTTGCTAAAAACATGTTGAGCAACATTCAAAAATGTCAAATGATGCTAAGAACATGTTGAGCAACGTTCAAAAAAGAAAAATTCTGCAGCTGCATTACGAATTAATACTGCGCTCGAAAGCACGCAACACTTTATTTCGCTACTGCCTTTGTGGTCACTCAGAAGAAGAAGAAGAAGCATATACATAAAATTTATTGTTTAATAACTTCCATGTTTATCATCCGATTTTACTAAAATTTTTAGAAAACGTCCGCAAATGCTTACTGATTTATTGTATCTATTTACTTTAAGACAAAAATTACGACTATAGTTGTTTACGATTTTCGGGGGCGGAAGTGAGCGTGACCAAATTTTAAAACAAACTTGATCTGCGTGCAACAGATTCCAATGTTGTCACCAAATTTGGTACCTCTATCTCTTATAGTCTCTGAGATCTGTTGTTTCACACGAACAGACAGACGGCCAGACGGACATAGCTAAATCGACTCGGCTGGTGATGCTGATCAAGAATATATATACTTTGTGGGGTCAGAGATACCTCCTTCTGCCTGTTACATACATTCTCGATTGGCACTAACTTATAATACCCTTGGGTACCTGGTATAAAAAGTAGAACATTTAATTTTTCTTTACATAAAAGAATATATTTTACTTATAATAGGTCAATGTGCTCCATTTTTCTTAGTTTACCGTTTTGCTAAAGTTCCAAATAAGCAGCGAGTTCTATTCGATTTTCCTCCGCTTGTTCGAAAGACTTCACTTTCTGATTTTTGCCTGTCATATTCTTGTGCCTCTCTAGTCATCTCCCTCTTACAAGGGTCTAGCGTCTTATGAACAGACCTCACTTGGCAATAGTCTGTCTCTGTTCCTCTCTGTTACCATGCTTTACATTCGACTCTTCACACACATACATTGCAAACCTAACGGGACCGGTGACATTTCCTTTTTTCTTTCACCTTCCAGAATATTATGCATGACAACACCAAATTTACAAAGCACAAATACAGTAGACCCCCGTTATTCTCACTGCGACACGGCCTTCCTGACCAATCACACGTCCCTGTGTGGGTGCTGCTACAACCCAGTCAACCAGCGGAGTCCGCAAGATGCTCATTTAGGACTCCTTGTGCGGAGCTCAAACCCTCCTTAAGAGGCTCCGAAAAGTGTCCCAAAGAAGCATGTTTGCGGGAGAAAATGACCTTTTCAATTTATATGAAAACAGTGCTCCTTTAGGAGTCCTAGAAGGAGTGTTTTTGGAGTCCCAAAATGCTCTTGAGAATAAACCGCTAGGACTCCATGCGGACTCCTCTAATAGCTTATGTATTTTATAAAACGGACTCCTTCTTAAATCGTCCAAAGATAGCCTAACCGGAGTGTTTTGGGATTGCTTTCGTTCTCCGAAAATTCCCCAAAAAGGAGTCCGTACACCTAGGGAATGAACGGTTCGAAACGGTCAAAAATCAAGCCGGTATCTTGAGTGTATACATATGTACTCAAGTGCTCTTCGTTTTTACATGGAAATTAGAATTATTTTACTTCAATCGACACTGCTATGTTAGATAATATGTTACTGTTAAATGAATGTAAATATTGTAAATATTCTATAAACCAACTAACATTTCTAAAACACAATTGTTGCGACTGGGACTCGAACACGCGATCTTCAGATTAAAAGTCGAGCACACTAAGCATTGCGCCAAGCAGGCAAATCAAAGAAGGCTGATGAATTCTTAAATACATACTATACCAAATTATGATCCCTTTACGCTCCTACGAGCGTTACTTTCACTTCTACTTTTCACTTCTACTTCAGAGCGCTCCGAATACGTTCCCCATCGCACCGATTTCGCTCTGAAAACGCTCACTGTATTAACACATTTTAATTTTCCTTTCATTCGTAAACATTGGCATATGTCCATCTATACCAATTAATTGGGTTTACCCATAAACATTGGTGTAAGTCCTTCTACAACCAATAAACTAAACAACGTTGGAGCGAGTCCATCAACCAACATAAGGACTTTGGTGCAAGTCCTTATGCAACCAATAAACTAAACATTTCATTAGTTTTTCTTTACATTCTTTTTCATAGCTTTATTAACTGGTGTATTTCCTTTTACACCCAAATACCGATCAACGCCATAAAAAGTTGTTCTGTTTTGGTGCGGTCACCAACGACCCCCGCCATTACAAGTCCATCTGCTATGGTGCGGTCATTCAATCGATAGTGGGACCGTCGATGGTTTAAAAAAAACAATTGAATACTATGGATGGTGTACAACAAAATTAATATGGTAAATATTATCAAAAGTGTTAGAGCGACTTATGGCTGTTCAAATGTTAAGTTACTGGACAGCACGAAAACTAGACTGATACGCATTCAGGCTTCCGTGTGGGCAGAAGTTGCACAACAGCAATATTTGACATTGTAGAAGGCATTAGGGAAAAATTAGATAGTGGCAATATAACATTCTTGACATTTATATATATAGAGTTTGTAAGAGGAGCATGCAACTTAGGTTTTAGTTTTAATCAAATTTGACATGGTATGACCACATAAATAAAAATGTCGGTAAAATGTTTGGAGTCCTTGAAGCTTATACCTTTCAAATATCTTTTTACCAGTCAAAATGAAGCAGACGATTGCAATAATATACCTGACACCAGTGCTTTTTTATTGAATCGAAGTGTTCAGCGACTACAACTTTGCCAGCCAACACAAGCTACAAGTTGCTTTTAATAGTGTGGCGCGATATATCACTGTGGACGGCAGTCCACGAAGTGACGATGAGCACCGAGACTGCGGCCGTAGAATTGAAAATCTGCTACGATAGTCCGATCGGAACCATTTATATCTTGATCGAAAGGTATTGTTAACCTCTTTGAAACTGCATACTTAGATTTTTCAAAAGCGGATTAGTTAAGGAGAATATTGAATATTGAATATTGGAGCTGTTGGGGCCGGTGGAGCAAAACTCAACAAATTTTTAATGTTGTTGTGATCTAGCTTCAAATACGCGTCGAATGACATCTCAATCATCCCGATCCGATACTCCGTTCAAAAGATATTCAATAAATAAGATTTTAACGGCCTTTTCGAAATGAAAACGTTTGTCTTGTTGTTTGTCTGTCTGTCTGTCTGTCTGCTAGTTTAGTCGGTTTGATAGTTTAGCGGAAAAACAGCTAAAAAAGCCAGATTTCCCGCGCCAATAACTTGTAAACGACTAAAGCTACAAAAACGTGTTATATGTCGTTTGAAAGGTATTTTGAAATGATAATAGCTTTGCCTTGGCATAATTTATGTAAATATAATATTTAAGAATTTATAATTAAAATTAATTATTTTTGTAAGTTTTTGAAGTTTTCTTAAAAATGGCTCTAACGATTTTGATAGTCACTCAAGGCCATATGCACATATCTAGGAAAATTCGCTTTCTCGAAATATTACTCATTAAAATTAGTAGCAAAGATCACATATACCTAACCTTTTACATGCACTATACAAACATTTATGTAAAAAATCATGTAGAGTCATATAGAGACGTGCACAATGCCCTGACAAAATTTATCTAAATATTATAATTAATTAATTTGGAATTAAATTTTTTTTTTTTAAGATTAAAATTAATTTTTTTGTTTAATGGCTTTTACGATTTTTATAGTCACTTCAGGCCGTATAGCCCTTGAGATATTTCTGGGTACAACACATATCTCCGAAAATTCGCGTTCTCATCAAAATTAGTAGCAATGATCGCATATGGCTAACTTCTTATATGCTTTTGTGAATTTTTCTCATTTGAGTTTCAAACAAAAACTTATAACAACAATGGGAGACCTATTTATGTACATACATATGTCATTTAAGAATCTTCTGATATCAAATAAAAACACCTCTTAACGAGGTGAGATTAAAGTGGCGATGGCACATTCAACTCAAAAAATTTCTGATACCAATTTTTTTTGACAATTAATAGTTATATAAACAAAAATATTTAAAAAGTTTTTAATTAGTTTCAAAATCGGCACGCTGTCTGTTTTGCCTTTTAAAATTTTTCAGCTAAGTGAATGAATCTAAACTCGGGAGGAGTTCGAGACCGAGACGTAACAATTGTGTTTAGAAATGTTGTGAGTATTTCTGTATTTGGTCACACACACATTGGCTTTTTTTTTTTTTTTTGAAAAATCACAAAATGGCGTCTTTCAAAACTTTAGACTCTGATTTTCGATAAAAAGTCAAAAGTTAATTGTTTTAAAATAATAGTAATTTTTAACAAAAACATATATCCCTCGTTTAAAGACTAGTTTTTATGCCAAAAAGAAAATATCCAAATTTTATCAATATCCACCAAGTGGGTTTTGAGTTATAATGGTCACCGAATAAAAAACACAGTTTTCAGAAAAACACGTTTAAAGTTTGACAAACAGTGCTACACCCCACGGCGCGACTTTCTAATTTTGTCTGTAACATCAAACACATTTCTCGAATCTTAATAAAAAAATTTTTTACAACAGGCAAATATATGTACTTTAGAAAAATGCAAAAAAATATAAATCGATTTTTCAAAAATTCTAAGTGCTACTACAATGATATTTTGTTAAGGGGGTAAGGCTTAACAAAATAACATTAACCCAATACTGGCTTGGTAATATGGCCAATTGCAAACTGCATCCTCTTATTAATATTTGCTACCGATAGCAAAGGTTTCTGTCGAGCTCTTCTGTGTGAGTATTTGAGTTTGTATAACCTTGTAGAGGGTATTACAATTTTGCCATGATATTTACAAGGCAGTGAAGGAGGCATCTCCGACCCCATAAAGTATATATATTCTTGATCAGCATCACCAGCCGAGTCGATCTAGCCATGTCCGTCTGTCAGTTTCTACGCGAACTAGTCTCTCAGTTTTATAACGGCCAAGGTTTTTATTTAAAAATATATGCCCAAAAAGCTTTTCTTTAACATAGCCCAAAAGCTTAGCATTGGCGGTTGCATCGCTGATATTAATTAGATGCATGCTTATCTTAAGCTTGCTCTCTTAATTCAGCAAAACAGATCAGCAGCACTGATAAGCGCAGCTAACTTTGTTCGAGCTCA
>VNKF01003079.1:0-13187 GCA_008044355.1 Drosophila lacteicornis
ATTCGTCTTTGAGGGAGCGTCGGCCACGATTGAATTCGTTGTACCAGTTTTTCACAGTGCTATAGGATGGTGCTTCATAGTCATACAAAGATTTAAGTTCATCGCTGCACTCTTGTCGTGATAATCCACGCCGAAAGTTGTGAAAAATGATCGCACGAAAATGTTCACGAGTTAATTCCATTTTTTTGCGAAATTGATTTTTTTAAGTAACTGTAAACAACACAAATGATAGTCGTACGTCAAACCGTTCTGAGTACGTTTATGCTTAAAAATGTCGAACTTTTCAATGGAAATGTCAGATTCCACCTAACAACACTTAGTGTTGCCTAGGCCAGAAATATACATATATAGCAGCCCACGTATGTAGTTTTAATCAGATATCTTTAAAAACAACGACAATCGGCCCCTTTGGCCCGATCGTTCGTCCAATTTGGGCCGTTCCCACTATCTGTAAAATTTCATTCAGATTGCTCAAAAACTAAGAGACAGACGGTCATGGCTAAATCGACTCGGCTGGTGGTAGCGATCAAGAATATGTATATGTACATATATACTTTATGGGGCCCCCCCATATGTTTCTTTCACTACGTTGTAAACTTCTGATTAAAAAAAAAAAAAAATGCCTGCTTGGAGATAATAACGGCGCAACGCACACACCTACTACACTTTACAGTGCCATTTTTAAATTGGTAGTTATTGGATGTAATTCTCATTAAATTAAGACTCATTTCTGCTACTTTTTCACTGATTCTGAACTCAAAGTGACCAATACAAAAATATCAAAAAATATTTTGTTTAATATCATACTTTCGATATTTAGTCAAGAGCAATATCACGATATACATTTTTTTTAAATATTTATCAACATTTTAATATATTTTCAACAACTTTAATATGACCAATATCCAATTCTGCATTCTGGGTTAAATGCAAAATTTTTCCTGTGCATAATGGTGATAAAACAGTTTAATTTTAATACATGTGCATTTTTTCTATTTTTACGATAGTGTCGAATTTTTTATTTGTCGCGATCACCAGAACAACATGATCACTGATCACTGATGGATTTCTTTCAAAAGTTCTAATGAACGCGCACAATCACTGATCATGATGCTTCCATCATGATCAGCCACAATGGATCTCCAAAATAGTACGATCCCTTTACGCGCTATCTGATGGATTGCTGCTGGCGTATATCGACGGCTAAAATATCGATAAGAATAAACATAAGAAGAAAGCTCCATACTCAGACACACGAAAAGTGTTTCTAAGCAGTACGATAGAGCGAGAGGGTGAGTATTGACCTCTCGTTTTGGCTCTATGCTTAGAAACACTTTTCGCGTGTCTGAGTACGGAGCTGAAAGTAAAAAGAGGCAAACTAACTCCCCGTTTCCACTACAGTTGTTTTTCCAATTCTGCTTTTTGGCCAAAAAGTACATTTTTCCCTGTGTTTAAAGTATAGGAATCTAGTGGTGCCAAAAATTATAAAAAAGTTGCTTTTCCTTGTTTAGTTTGGCAGTATCGATTATTTCTGTCGTTTTCTGCCTATCGATGTGTGATTTTGCCGTGACTACCACCACTAGCCAGGTGTTTTTTTAAACAAATGAAATTGATTGCCCGCTTACAGAAAAAATATGGAAAATATGGAAAATATGTCTTTCTTCATGTTGTTAAACTAATTACCATGACATCTACTCTGTAGATGCTGCACTGGCGTCCGCTGCCGGCGGCGGAGCCTGCACAGGAGTCGGGTCGGTGGCGGGGGCGGATACTCGAAGTTTACCTCCTCCACTTACTCCTCCTTGGGCAGAGCAAAGTGATGTGAGTCCGTGATCATAAGAGACTTGCATAAGAAAAGGGTTGATGAATCTGCCTCCGAGTTGTTAGAATCCGCTTCTCCAGGCTAAAAGATTCCAGTGGGCTGTAGTGGTTCCTGCAAGTAGGGGTTGTTGGATTTTGAAAAAATATCGTATTGATGATATTTGATGTTTGAAAAATATCACACGATGATATTAAAAAATATCATAAAAAATATCGATATATCGAGTATTTTTGATATTTTTTAATGTTCAGCTAAATTTGAATAAAGGTTTTCTGTTGCTGTAAATGTGGGTCTTTTATAGGCCTAAGAATACTATATGTATATTCAAAAAAAACGTTATATTATTTGATTTCATCAACCATGAGCTGCAAATAAGAGACATTTGTGACAGAATAGAATATTTTTCATTTAAAAAGTGAACTAAAAAAAAACAAAAACTATACCCACTCTCAAGCAACTCTTATTTACGTTCTTTGATATTAAAAATAATAACAAAATTATTAAGGATATGGTATAGAGCCTTCGTTAGCATAGGCATTGTTGATTTTTGTGAGATCCAGTGCAAAACGGGCCACTTTTCAAAAATTTGTTGTAGCGAAACGGCTGAAGCTAGTTTATTTATTTAAATGACATATAATAAGGTAACATTTAGTCGATTTTTGTAAAAATGTTTTATGGAAAAATATGCATATGTTTAGGAGTTATAGGGAATCTCCTGAGCCCCTCCAAATAAAGTTGATTTGCGGTGTACATTCTTACTGTCCACAGAATCATCCGATATGAAAACCAAAATATGCAGTAGTTAAATAATAATTGGCTAAAAGTATCACCGTGGAGTTTTTCTTTTTTCGATTTTTCATGAAAGTTTGAATTCAAAAATTCAATTCTTGACTAAAAAAAAAAGTTTAATTGTTAAATAAAAAATATTATAAAAACTAAATTTAAAAAAACACGACGGTGAATTAGTTGCAAAAGCTGTGTGCAAAATATCAAATCGATTGGTCAAGTAGATTTTTAGTAATCGTGTACACCGGCTTTGAAAATTACACTTTTCAGGGAAGCGCTTTAAAATTTTGACTGCCCATACATCGAACTTAGAATGACCTCCGTTCAACTAACCATTACTTCTCAAAACCAAAACATAAAACAGCTGTTTCTCTTCAAGAGGGTGCTAAAAAGTACTTTTTCTAGTAGTAACACCTTTTCTGCATTTCAACGTAGTGGAAAACCACCCTAACTGTTTTAGTAAGTCGTTGCGCTCTGCATGTAACCTTTTGTAGTTCGGTTCGGTTGTTTATTTTTTGGGTTCCAGGACTTTTGCATTACTCATCCAGCCTGCAGTTTCGATATACCCATGCCCTCAAAAATCTATACAAATTTTACATTTGTTGTCCATGATTGGACAAATATTTTACGAACAATCAGCTGATTGTTGGCGCGAAGCCCGATTACTTATCCATCACTGATCAGAGATCATGTTGTTCTGGTGAACGCAGCCATTGTTTTTTTTTTTTTTAAATACATATATATTGTTTAGTTTATTGTTTATTGTTTACTACTGGAGGGTTCTGGGCGTGGGAGCTGGGATAGATGCTGCACTGACACTGTAGGTAAGAGTCTCGGAGCGTTGGCGCCCCCTTTCTCACCAGCTTCCCGCGTTCGCAATACAAGGCAAGCGCCTGCACAAGTTCACTTCCCAAACAAACACTCTGTCGAATTAGAACAATAGTTTATTAAAATTAATCGCAATGAAAATTACTCTCTATTTAACTCTACTACGCACCTATGCACTACGCACCAACACTTGCTCGACCGCAGCCAACGAATGATATTTTAAGCGATTGGCTCTCCTTTTCGCACACAGTTGTTTTCTATTCTAAAAATAATGTCGTTTTTAGAGCAAAATTTCTGAAGATATTATGTGCGACATTTGCCGCGAATTATATAATGTAGGTTGTAGTCTAGAGGTCTGAGGGCTGGTTTTGTTTGCTCATTGCAAAGATTTTTTAAAATTTTTATTTCAATTCCATATTTTGTTTTTCTCTTTTTTATTCAATTAATACATTTAATTTCAGTACTTCCGATGTGGGGAATTGCAACGAAATTGAACAAAGTGAATTTTGATTTTTTTTTTTTAATTTTTGCTTACGCTCTGTTACAAGACAGGCAAAGACGAACACAAGCTAGAACTTCAGCCAATGGGCGACAAGAGGGGCGTGAATACTGGGAACAGTTTAGGTCATTCTGAGGAATCATAGTCAGAGTTACTAGAAGAGAAGCTACGGTTCTGCTGATCGCCATCCGAGCCGTATAACCAAATCGGTCACTCCTTAAAAGATCGGTTGGACACTCAAGTAGTAACGGTAGTAACACCGACGAAAAAGCCAATTCGCCGCGGAAAAAGTGACTACAAGGATAATGGGATCGAAGAGCTCCAAAGCCGCTGGAAACACAGTCGATCACAAAAACGAGATCGTCCAAGTGTACAGAGTGCTGCAGTTTATTGCCGGTCTCTTGGTAGTTCCACTACTGATCAAAGGACTCCGTAAATACCGCAAGATGATCCAAGGACATGAGGACCGGAGCCCCGAACTGAAAAAGGCTGTCGCCCTGGCCAACCATTTGACCGTCAGCCAGAAGTAGAAGCCGTCTACAGATCGCATCAATCTACAGATCCCTCATCGCAACCAATTCTACCTTAAATAAAAACGGGCATAATCTATAAGCTACCTAATTAACAGACATTATCAATTAAAACAACCGCTAAATAATCGAGCAGACAGAACCACCAATGTTGTGGAACAAACTCAACAATCAAAATAAATGCACTTAATAAATTGAAACAAAAACAATCACAAGTTTGTCGTTTTCGTCGTGGTAAATAAAGCAGAAACCGAGACACTGAAGATACAAAATACATAAATACATTTAAGTCCATATGCAAGTGTGCCCCTTTCCCTCTACCTCCCCGGAAAGTGAAGTGAAGACGACCAGCAGTGAACGCTCAGCGACAATTTTACTCTCCGAGTTGAATTTTTTTTTAAAGTTTTTTTGTGTTTAATATTAATATCTTTTTTCAATGCACATAAATATGACTATATGTTAACACAACTTCCAAAGCCCAAGATTCGACCGGGAGATCGCTCGCCATTGGACTTCTAAAGAGGGTCAGCTTTATGGGACATAAATGCCCACTTTTAACCACAACCATATATACATATATGTCGGAATTCTCAGAAGAGTTTGAATTCAACGAACGCTAAAGTTATTTGGCGCTCACTTTTGGTTGTCGCTGAGTATATGCAGTATACGCAGCTGCGACATTGGTTCCTGGTAAGACATGGATTCTGAGTATTCCTTCTCTTTTGAGATCTCTGCTGTTCTCGTAGCTCGACGGCATTGCCAGTTCTCTTAAAGAGCGGCGTAACCGTCGAGTGAGGCCCGGTCGCCCAAGGGAGAGAGGGAGACTCTCTCAGAGAGAGAAACGAAGAGCAAGAAGTGGCATGAAAATGAGCTCTGGTATTAAAAACGGTCTTCACTTTGAATTTGGCTCTTGGCGCGATCGGGACTGACTGCGCTATCGAAATGGCAGACTCGGAAAATACTCCATCTCCGTTATATATATATATATATTTATGTGTCACCCACACCGCCACTAGGAGACGTAGTTTATTTAATTTTTATTCAGTACAATTCAATACACACACTCTGAACTTTTTTCTCATTGGATCATCCCATATAGCTAACTTCTTACATTCATTTTTATGTTAATTTTTCCCATTAATTAACATACTTATTAATGTAAGAAGATAGGTATAACGAGAAAGAAAGCTAACTTCGGTAAACCGAAGTTGGTATACCCTTGCAGTCTGCAATTGGATCATTGAAAATCGAACCATTTTAGTAATGTTGAAAAAATATCGAATTTTGTAAATTTTACATTTTACATGTAAAATTTTACATTTTCATATAAATCAGGGGTCCGCACCACTACAGTCAAATCCCAACATTGCATTTGTATGAGTGAACATCGAACACTCTATGGCTAGATATGAGAAAAAAAAACAGCTAAAATATATTGTTATATGGCAACAAAATTAGCTATAACCTAAAAACTAGCTATTTAACGCTAAAAAAAGCTAAAATTAGATACATAATTACAATTAGTCTTCACTGATTCTTCTGTTCTCTTTTGTGCATACTATGCGTGAGCGGCAGCGACGCCGACTGAGAAAAATCGTATCCCGCGGGATAGGGCCGTGCCGACCACTGATATAAATCGACCGATCGCTTTTATGGCAGCTATATGATATAGTTGTCCGATCTTGAAAAAATGAAAACCGTAATTCTAGAACCATAAAAAACTGATATATCTCGAATTTTATAGAAATACGTTTAAAAACAGAGAAGTTACAATTTTTTTACATTAATTTTGCCATCATTCCTATGGCAGCTATAGGATCTAGTAGTAGTAAAGAAATAAGACTATGCTGAAAATTTCAGCTCGATAGCTCAAAAACGGAGAGACTTGTTCGCGTAGAAACCGACAGACGGACAGACAGACGGACATATGGACTCGGATGGTGATGATGATCAAGAATATATATACTTTATGGGGTCGGAGATGCCTCCTTCACTGCGTTGCAAATATCGGGGCAAAATTATAATACCCTCTGCAAAGGTATAAAAAAAACTTCTGATATCACTTAAAAACACCTCTTAACGAGGTACCCAATTTTATTACAAAATTTCATTTTTGTGATTTTAATAGAGCAAGAGCAAAACAACTCTGAAATTCGAAAACGTTTTTCTACACTGCACTTTCAACTCAACATATGGTCGTGCTGGTTAAAGCATTGGTCAGCGATGTGAGTGTGGGATCGATTCCTCACTAAGGCTAGAACGTTTTATTTATTTATTTATTTTTTCTTGTATTATGAATGGAACATTTTTTTTATTATTTTTTTTTTTTAACTATTATTTTAGTAAAATAAGTCTTAAAGCTAAAAAACTATTATTAAACAGAAGCGTTTATTTCTTAAAGCAACGGGTTACGGGTTTGAAAAATCAAAACAGTTTTGCGACGCGTTAATAACTTATTTAAGATATATGTAAAATATGCTTAAAAGCTTTTTCAATATTTTGTTTATCATGATATTCAATTTCTAGTTAATGCCTCATCTATTAATACATAATTTACATATTTTTCGATTGGCTCTTCCATTTGCCCAACAAAAAATTCTGAAATCCGTTTTTTTTTTTGCTGCTTCGATTTTCCCTCTTAAAATATACAAAGAAAACCAAAAAACTGAAACCGAAAAATAAAAAAGCTCGAAACACTACTTTAAGGGGGGACATCTAAGTAGAATTTTTGAAAAATCGAAAATTTATGTTTTGGCTTAAAAAGAACATACCAAAAATTTGAATCTGCTAAAGGTTTTTAAGTGTCAAAATTTTCCATTCTGCCGTGATGGACTGACTATGGTGGTGGTCTATGTATCGATAAGAAGCCAAAAAACAGAGTTAGGAGGCCAGTATTATGCCTAATATATTATAGAAACATAATCTTCAGTAAATAATAAGGATCTAATCAATATCCTGCGGTGCTCCGAAAAAAACAATTATTTTATTGAAAAATTCGTAAAATAGCAGAGCCAGCTAATTAGAAAGATATCAGAGTTATTTCAAAAATTTTAGTTTTTTAAATAATTTAGCAACAAAGTTGTTATACTTTTATTTATTTTACCATTTATGATGATTATGGGCGCAAACAAGCTCGTGGAGAATCTTCTGCTTCCATCGTGAAGGGGGCGCACAGAAGCACAGCACAAGGTGGAGTTCTGTCGCCCCTCCTATGGAATATGGTGGTGGACGACCTAATCAAGAGATTCGAAAGGAAAGCCCTAAAAATAACAGCTTATGCCGACGACATAAGCATAATTATTACGGGAGTCTGTCCATTGACTTTCAGCTCTATCATGGAATTAACACTCAGGGAGATATGTGAGTGGGCTGAGAAGGTAGGACTCAGTATCAACGCGGACAAGACGGACCTCATTCTCTTTTCCAAGAGATACAAGGTACCGCTATGTATCCCCCCAAAAGTCAACTCAACCAGGCTGACCCCGAAAACACAAGTCAAATACCTCGGCATAGATTTTGACAGCAAGCTAGCATGGAAACCCAATGTAATGAAGAGGGTGAAAAAGGCCACCATAGCGCTATACGCATCCCAGAAGATGCTTAGCGGCTCTAATGTATTGAATTTACATATCGGTGGTGCGTCCGACTCTGCTGTATGGAGTCTAAGTGTGGTGGCAAGACACGGAAAAGAGGACATACAACAGCCTTATGGAGAAATCTCAGCACTGCTCTGCATATCAGGGGCGCTGAGGTCTAGCCCAACAAAAGCGCTCGAAAAAATACTCGAAATCGACCCCATAGATATCCACGCGCAACTTACTGCAGGAATGGCGGCACAACGCCTAGTTGCAGCAATAAACATGTCGCTTCAAGGATTCGGGCATAGTTCAATTGGTCGTGACATGATCAGTACATCTGACTATATGATACCCAAAACTTACCCGGATGTCAAAACATCAACATTCATGGGACCGGACCACTGGAAAAACGGTCAGGACCATAATGAACACCTCAACAGGAGTAGGAGCGAGCATATATTGTACAGACCCTGAGATAGAGCTGTCATATAAGCTTCCGTGCCAATGCAGCATATTCCAGGCAGAAGTCTTTGCCATCAGAAAATCAGCAGAGGCCGCGCAGAGTATAAGCCGCCAATACAAGACGGTCAACATATTCGTAGACAGCCGAGCGGCGATAAGATCCATGCAGTCGTCAGCGGTCTGTTCCAAAAATGTACTAGCGAACAGGGAGGCACTAGATATCCTCAGAACGACAAAGTCAGTGCGGATCTACTGGGTTTCCAGCCACCAGGGCATCGATGGAAGCGAGGCGGCAGACGATCTTGCAAAGGAAGGAAGGTGGAGGAACTCCACAACCTGCAAGATCATCTGTATGGAACGCAATGACCAACTCAGCCACTACTTACTGCATCTACCACGGAAAGATTGCAGACTGCTAGTGGAAATCCCCACAGGACACTGCCTGACTGCGACGCACGCAGTTAAGCTAGGCATCACCATCAATGGCAACTGCAGGAAATGCGATGAATCCAAGGCAATAGAAACATTGGAGCATCTTATCTACAAGTGCCCCGCCACGGGCAAGGATCAGACACCTAGGCGGCCCGGTATTGACATCGCTAGAAGATGCATCCAGGAGAACGCCAGGCAAACTACTTGCTTTCGCGAAAAACACATCGATCCTTAAGGACTTCGAAACCTCCTAAACTATCGCCAGGTTCATACTCACTCATCCGGGCAACTAAGGGCCATATTGGCCTATGCAGGGCCCTGCGAGGGCGGTCCGGGTTAACCTAACCTTTATTTTTACCGATTGCCGAAGCTTTGACAAGCTTGGAACAAAAAGAACGTTCCATTACAGTCCTGTGTTCTAACTGCTGGAGAAACAATTGATTACGAATGTACCTTCGACGATGTATCTAGTATAATTATCACATTCGGTCGTAGCAGGGTCACTGGGTTAGGAGAAGAGGAAACATATAATTTTTTTTTGTGCATGGAACGTCGAAATCCTTGACCCAACGTTTTATGAAGGCTAAAACTACCCTAGCTTTACCAATATTAACAGAGATGTGGCTTTTCAAATAAAACACCTTGATCATTTACTTGGGATATAAGTTCCAAAATACAATTTCCAAGAACGTAAGGCAGCTACAGCTCGATAAAAGGACATCGATTTGCATTTCGCATGGTTTAGATATAACAAATCGATGGAGCACCATAAATGTAATTAATTTAGATCCGATTGAAGATGTTGGTGGGAGGTTTGATCGGAGTATGATATGCAAATTTGTACGTCATCAGCATACATTAAAGTAGTGCTAAGAGACATGACGATTGAAAGATCGTTTATTAAGAGTACAAACAGTAATGGACCCAAATGACTGCCTTGGGGGACACCAGAAAGCACATTTACAACAGAAGACATATGATTGTTAAAAAAACGCGTTATATGAGATAAGCCAAATCCAGGTTATTAAAATTAGTGGGAGTCCTATAAGAGAGTTTGTGAAGGAGAAGGCTATGGTATACTGAATCAAACGCCTTGCTGAAATGAGCAAAAATAACATATAGTAAGTTTAAGGAAACTAAGATGAATTGATCTTCAACGTGTCAAGTCGGCTTATTCGCCAGGACCCGAATACCAGGCTGTGTGCTTAGGTATTTTGCTGAGGCCCTGTGCAGTCCCCTTCTAAAATTGTTTACCTTATCCTTAGAATCATCCCAATTTCGACTTGTTTAGATGGAATCATTCGTCATTCCTCTCCACAAAAAAGGTAACAAAATTAACAAAAAATTAACAAAATTAATGCCAAAACTTTTCGAAAACGTAATTGCCTCCCATTTGCAGCACCTGTGTAGATCAGTAATTTCGCCATGCCAACATGGATTTATTAAACGAAGATTAAAGAATACTAACCTTTTGGAAGTCCCTTCTTTTATTATAGGGGCTTTCTACAAAATTTGCAGACAGATGTTATCTATACTGATTTCAGTAAAACATTTGACTCCGTTAATCATTCCCTTCTTGTTAGGAAACTCGACGTAATGGGTTTTTCTGTCGATCTTCTTAGGTGGATTTCAAGTTATCTGAATGGCAGGACGCAAAGGTCCTCTTTAAAAAAACCTTGTCGAGTGTTCTCCGGGTGACCTCTGGTATCTCGCAAGGAAGCCACCTGGGCCCCTTGCTTTTTACATTATTTATTACCGACCTACCAGAAGTTTTGACTAACTTAAGAGTACTCATGTACGCTGACGGCTTTAAACTTTGCGTGCAATACAAGGACGGCGCTAGCCAGTCGGATTTACAAACAGATCTTAATAACTTTAAAAAATGGTCCAGTGCAAACTTATTAAACCTAAATGGCTTCAAATGCAAGTTGATGACATTCTCACGAGACACTCCCAAGCTTGCGACTTATACCCTGAGCTGCTGCTCTTCGGAAATGATCACTTTAAACTGGGATACAAACCTAAGGATGCTCTCTTTATCTAGTAGACTTCTCCTAATTAACCTACCTTCCTTAGCAAACCGTAGAACGTTGCTAGGCATTGTCTTAATGTATAACCTGGTGGTGTCGTGAAGAGCAGCGATCTATTAGGTCAGTTGAATTTACAGGTACCACTAGATCCTACCTACCTTTAGTTTTGCACCTTTGTAGAACTTCATATGAAATGCATCAAAGTACTATGTGCACATTATAACCATTTGTTTAAAATAACGTCATCTGTAGATAGCCTTCCCAAACTAAAAAAATATAATGTACACACTTAGTACAAATGGAAGCAAGCAATCGGGCTGCGCGTCGATTAGTAAGATAAAAATTAAAATCAAACCTTTAACTCCAAAAATGTCTGATATCCAATTTTGTTACGATTAATCATATTTGACAAAAAAAAATCCTAATTATATAATTAGATTATAGATCGACACACTGCCTTAAATTTTCCCCAAATTTGCAATGCTTACATGTAGGATTGACGATGGAGTTCAATAGCGACTCAACAATATTTGTTCAATGAGCATCATTTTAAGTAAAATAAACAAGAACTTTAGCTTTTTTGGATTACAGATTACAGATTACAGACCCAACAAATTCAAAACTAATCAACAAATTGAACAGCTTGTCCTGGAAAAGAGGCGTCTGCGACGTGCTTGGCAAACCAACAGATCGCCATCTTCAAATCAAAGTCTTAAGCAAGTCACTCGCTTACTAAACCGAGCTCTGAAACAAGACGCTGAAAAGGCACAACTACATTTCATCGAAAAACTGGTGCCAACCAGTACAAAGCATCCTTTGTGGAGGGCTCATCCAAATCTAAGGTCTTCAATCGAAACAGTCACCCCGATAAGAAACTCATTAGGTTGCTGGGCCCGCAGCGACGAAGATAGAGCCGAAACATTTGCCCAACCAGGCCACTAGTCCATTTATCCTACCACAAATTTAACCTAATACTTTTTTTTACCAACATTGTTTCAGTTTCAGAATGAGATCGAAAAAGTCATTGGGGCACTGAAACCGAAAAAGGGCCCCGGGCTTTTTTAATGCTAATTGATCTACCAAACTCTGCTATTGAGGTTGTTTTTAAACTCTTCAATGGGATTATATACTAAGTATGTCTTGGCTACTACCCAAGCAAATGGAAAAGTCTATTATCATAATGATACCGAAGCCCGGAAAAGACCACACAATCCCGTCATGCTACAGACCAATAAGTTTATTATCGTGTTCAAATTGTTCGAGAAATGCCTTCTAACACGCATAATACGATACCTGAAAGCACACAAAACATAACAATACCGGCTCATCAATTTGGCTTCCGTCGAAACCATGGCACAATCGAACAAGTCAACCGAATAACATCAGAGATACGCACAGCCTTCGAGCATCGGGAATACTGCAGCGCAGTATTTCTCTATCTCTTAAGCTTTCGATCGAGATTGGTTAAATGTCCTCATGCATAAAATCAAAACACACTTGCCTACATACACTTATAAGCTACCGTGCGCGCGAAATGCTCTCGTAGCATGCAAAGCGCTGACAAGGAGCAGCAGACAACGCATGTCTGGAGAAAAGAGGCTGCATCGCAAACGGAGCCATGGCGAAGGGTAAGCCAGCCAACGGTAGTTGGAGGTCCAGCAACTCAACTGGCCCCACCATCCACGCGCTCAACGCAGCAAAAAAGGGCCAAAGCTCCCAAGAGCTCCCAAGAGACGCACGCTGACGCCAGGAAGACCGCGAAGACCGTGACCCCCGCAATTCCGGTTGCCGGTTGGGAGGTGGTAAAGAAAAAGCCAAGGGCTAGGCGTCGCGCAAGACCCGATGCGGTCGTTGTACAGGCGAGCGGGAAATCGTACAGCGAGGTACTAGCCCATGGTGACTCGAAGGGAGGACAAACAGTTGTCGGACCTGGGAAGCTGTGTTGCCAAGGTGCGCCGTACCATAAACGGCAACCTCCTGCTCGAGGTGGCCAAAGGCAGCGCAGAAAGCGCTGAGGCCATGAAGAAGAGCATTGCGAAGGTGCTTGGCGACGCAGTGTCAGTGCGAGCCATGTCGGACGAGACGAAGCTGCTCGTATTGGAGATACGAGACATCGACTCTATCGCAACAGCGCAGGAAATCTGCGCTGCTATAGCGAGCCAATATGGCATCGATGCGGAGCGCATCAGAGTTCGGAGTCTGCGCCGAGGCTACGCGGAG
>VNKF01003081.1:0-53799 GCA_008044355.1 Drosophila lacteicornis
AGCCGTCATTCGAGTTGGTGCCGGACCACCACCCGCCGTTGATGTGGCTGCCGGACCATCAGCCGTCCTTCCAGTGGCTGCCGGGCCAGCAGCCGTCCTTCCAATGGCTGCCGGTGGTATCCCTAATAGGCTTTGCTGTTATTTTCTTAAAGTGGTATTACAAATACGCCACTGTCTAAAAGGTATTAAAAATAATAAAAAAAAATAAATTCTAATTTTAAAAAGAAAAAATTCTTTTCTTTTTTATTAATGCACAAGAAAATGTGCATTAATAACATGGTGAGTGCATCTTTTTAGTGCCCTTTTACGGTTCAACACTTTTAGCATATATCAAATCAGTTGTATTAGTTTCAAGCGTGCCGCCAGGGGCAAACCGCTTACATATTTCCTTCTACTTTCATTCAGTTTCCTCTTCGACTTATTGTCGCCACAAGAGCGAGTGCGATAGCAAATCCTCGTTGTCCATATACATACATACACGCCTCTTCATACGCATATAAGTTGCTGCTTCGTTGTCATTTTTACAGTTAATCTCGCATTCTTTGAATCGTTTCGTCGGTTTTGTTGCCTATTGGTGTCTATCCAAGTACAGTCCCTTGCCTTGGTCAAGTCATATACATACACACATACTCAACCGCATTTGCGAAGTCAAGTCATACATACATACATAAACAGATCTGCTCCAGAGTGACACATATACACATACACACAAGCTTGTGCGCGCTAATTGTCATTCCTCCTCTTCTCTCATTTGTTTTTGCTTTTGCATATGCAAGTCTCTGTCAGCAGCAAAGCAAGAGTTGTTGTTCTTTTCAAACGCAAATATGTATATGAAAGCGATTTAATGCCAGTTAATTACAAACAAAACCAAGCCATACACAAGCAGTGCCATGCAAGTCAATGGGGATTTCAGCGACATAGCCAATATTAGATCAAATTTTCGGAGCTTGGCCAACCTTGACCAATAGTTTGGCTCGATCCTGACCTGATCCTGATCCTGCCGATCCTCACCAGAGCCACGCCTCCATTTAGGCGGATATGACAGGGTTCCGCCAGCCAACGGAGGGGAAACAGCCGCCATATAAACACACACAACTAGCTGCAAGGCGCAACTAGTCGGCAAATTACTTCTCCAGGAGCGGCCAATCCTGCCCAGGAACCGGCAATCCTGCCCAGAAACCACAGCAACTAGCCAGACGACGCCTCTCGTGCCATCATCTCCAAGCCAAATCGCCTGCATATCGCCAACAACAATTGTTTACGCACCGGAACGACCCAAGTTTCGCTCTCAGTGACAGGCCCAGAATCCGATGACGACCCAATTGCCAGGCAGCGCTCCTTCAGCCATCTTAAGAGCCACGCCCTTCTCCTTAGGCATCCAGATACTTCACTTCGTTGTCTTCCAACCTGTCCAATTGCATTTTGCCTCCTTCAATTTTCAGCGATTTTCTATCTTTTTTTTGACTTAGTCCATTTTTCGAAGCTTTTTAGTACTGGCCGCCAGAAATTACCAATTGCCACGCAAATATCCTGGAGCCATCCTGCAAGCTACAGGCATGTCCTTTGGCATAAAGTTACCTTGGATCCTTGTCATCCGACCTGCATTTCCACTTTTTGGATATTCCGACTTTTTAGCCTTTTTCTAGCCATTTTTGGACTTGGCCTTTTTTGACTAAATTTTCAGCCACGCAGCCGGAAAAGACCAATTGCCACGTCTTTCTCCTGGCGCCACCATACTAGCCAGAGCCATATCCCTGGCTAGTATGGTGGCGCCAGGAGAAAGACGTGGCAAAAAAAAAAAATACTTCCTACTTTAACAATTCAAAATAGTTCACNAAAAAAAAAAAAAAAAAAAAAAAAAATACTTCCTACTTTAACAATTCAAAATAGTTCACATTACTTTTTGTGTTGACTTTTTTTTTAATTTAGTTTCATTTCATCATCGAAACGAGGTGTTCGCACCAAGTTAGGACCTTCGCCTCCACTGTCTTTGGAGCATACCAAAATGTGAAAATCTGGCAGTACACCGCGATGAAGAGGCCGACTAGGACGTCCATAATGACCCCAGCTATCTCACGGCGGGACTGGGGTAACTATACGAGATTTCCATCTTTGCCACGAATATCCTCAACGAAATTTGGGCCAGGCTTTTCTAAATCTAGGTTCCATAGGCTCCTCCAGAGTTGTGTTGGATGGAGAGTTATCTCCCACAGCCTTGTTATTCTCCCAGTTTGAGGACTCATTTACAGCTGGATTTTCTGATGACTGATGAGCATCATCACTATCATCAGATTCCAGAATGATTCTACTCTGTACGGACACAATTCTTACCAGTGTCCTGGATCTGAAAACATTCATTTGGTCACCCATGCCCAAGACTGTTATACTAGAAACTAATGGAAATTAAACTAGAAGCTAATGTGGAAAATATATATAAATATATATGAATTACTGGGTTGTTGTAATTAATTTCCTTAATTTTCCGACTGTCTTTTCGTCTATTAAATTCACATAACCTTTAGAAGTACTACCTTCCCCCTACCTACCCCCTGAGGTAGGTTCTCGTGGTCCCCTTTCGTCGCTCGATTGTACTGCGCCTTCAGGTCCTCCAGCTTCCGACGCACCTCCGGATCATCGGATGTCGTCGAGTCAAAAAAATATGAGCTCTCCAACTCCTTCCGAATCGCGGCAGCAGCAGCCGATGTTCTGGGTCCGCCTCCTCAAGTATCGTCAAATTTTTTCGCCCGCCTCTCTCAGCGCCGTCGTCAATTCCATGAAAGAATTCATGATCATCCTCTCCTCTCGCACCAGCACACCTCTGCCGTCGTCGGCAATGGCAGCGATCATGAATAAATGCTTGCGTAGCTGCCATTATCAAGTCATTCGCAAAGTCGTCTTCGTACGCGCCTAAATTTGAGCTATCCAACTCCTTCCGAATTGCAGTAGCAGCAGCCGATGTGCTAGTCGCAGAAGCATCAGCATATGGGCTGGGCACCTCGATGACCCGAGGGGCAGTACCCGCACCTAGACCAAATCTGCAGGCACCTCAACTGTCGGCAGACTTCCATCTCCAGGAGCAAGAGCTCTCAACTGGGGATGGTCGTCTTCCAGGACAAACTCGACAGAGCTCTTTTTTAAAGTGTCTGGCATGCGTCCACAATGAGATGTTGCGAAGCATTAACTTTATTGATCGATTGTATCACTTTTAGATGCAACTTTGCGATCATTATTGGATAAGGACAGGCTTAATCTTAACACTTAACATAAAGGTAACAAACATAACTACAGATTACATGGCATTTTAGGAGTCTGGGTTGTGAACCTTGCTACCCTCTAAAGCTACATATATTCACGCTTATGGTATGGCTTTCTTAATCGTTTCTTTCTTAAATTTACTCTGAGAGCAAGAGCTCTCAACTGGCGATGGTCGTCTTCCAGGACAAACTCCACAGAGCTCAAAGTGGAGGCGTTGTCTCCAAAATTGAGATCCATGGTGTTGTCCTGCTGCCGGCGTGTAGAGTTGGCTGCTAGACGCCGCTCACGACCCTGGCCGCTCGGGTGCGCCTTTCTCTCTTCGAAGAGCTGCAGAATTTCTTCTTTGAGCTTATAGCTTATAGATGAGAATGGCAGCTTCTTTTTTTTATATTATGATTAAAAAAATATCAAAAATATCGCATATATCGATATATTTAAGTGATATTTTATATTTCCGATCAAAAAAAATATCATCGATACGATATTTTAAAAAATATTCGACAACCCTAGTACGCAGACGAACGAACAAAATACTAGAAAATCCTAGAGAGACTTTTGGTATTTGGAGAGCGGGTGACGAACAGAATAAAAATTTATAAAACAGGTCGTTCTCGATTATTGGTCTCTCACTCTCTCTTACCGTTTCTTCACACATTTCAAAAATATAGATCCCGCCAAAAACAATAATTTAATTTAAAGGCCTATAAGGAAATAGCTCCCTCGATGTCATACTTGGATATGACTTTGATGAGCACCATGAGTTAAGCTCGGTGACTGAAATAAAGCCGTCAAAGCCGAAGGCCACCGCCTGCTGAGAGGAGTGTCTGGCTGAACAAATCCTTCATTGTCGAGCTCGAAAAGGTAGCAGGAGTAGCTGCGCCAACCACAGCCACCACGAAAACGAAGCTGCAAATCTGTGCAAAGAGTATTGTCTTTCAAATGGATATACTGTCAAAAAATATAAAGCAGCTGATTAAAATACTTATGACCTTATCAATTCCCTTCCAATAATGCCGAAGAACGTTTTTAAAAGCGCGGTCACACTGAAATATGATATCTTGTAGGGTTGCCAACTGTTTTACTGTCTGAGTTCTATTCGTCACCTCGCTCTCGAAATACCAAAAGTCTCTTCCTGGGATTTTATAGTATTTTGTTCTCGTTTTGTTTCTCGACTATTGACCTCTCGCTCTCTCTAACTGCTTAGAAACGCTGTTCGCGTGTCTAAGCCCGTAGCTTTAAAAAAGCTTAGCTTTTAAAAAGTTAAATAGTGTGTGATTGTGATTGTAATTACAATAATAATTACAAAAAGTGTGCGATAGTGACAATTCCAATAAGAATCACAATGGCAAAGTACTTTCATGAAATAAAAGGGAGTTTGGCAGACAGTGCGACATTTTTATATTAATAGAATGCCAAAGGAGGCCGTTAAATGATTTAGAGGAATCAACACCAAATAGGGCGCTGAACAAAGGAGCAGTAAATCCTGAACGAGTGATCCAGTTATCTGCTGTCTTTCAATAATTTATCACTTATTTTATTATTTATTAAAGAATTTTTGTATCATTTAAATATTAAAACTGTTAATAATTGTCTTAAAATGCAAGTTCCAATTAAGGAACACAAAGCGAGAGAGAGAGAGGGTATTCGAGGATTTGTCGTCGCCTGGGAAATCGCTCGCTGGGACCCGCAAGGACCTGCAGAGTGGAGGAAGGAGGCGTCGAGTTCAATCGAAGACTGCAACAATTCGCGTTTAATTGATGCCAGTCGGCATCGTCGCAGAGCGTGCGTGCTTCGGCATTTATTAGCTGAGCTCCGTTGGAAAGAAAGCCTCCTTTTTGTCACCTGGTAATCGTTGGCAGTGAGTGCCAGGTGTCAGAGTCCTCACCGCCTTGATTTCGAGTTATTAGTCTCGGTCTGGCGTGCATTGAACTTTTCCCAGGCGGCAACAAGTGACATTAAAAAAGTCCTGCCTTACAGATGGAATAAGAATATATTACTCATACGACCGTAGGCTATGTGAAATTTACACCATTCGAGCTATAAGTATTTCCAAAACTTTGTTTCTAATTAGCTTTGAGGCAAACACCTGACTTTTCCTTATTAATTACTCAAACTTTCCTGCAATAATTATCCCTGATACAGGAAATGCGAGTTGCAGCTACCTCTGACTTCCAATTTGGAGCTTTTTCAGCGTTTCAGCCAAAGCTGGTGGCTGGCCTGCTGTGATTGCTGTTGCAGCTCTCGGTGGCATTGTTGTTTACTTTGATGGTCCGTCCCGATCCCGATCCCGCTGCGCTGACTGTTAACCCGAGCGCTATTTACTGACGCTGCGGTGGCTGCCCATTGCCATTGCTTTGGCTACAGCTGCTGCTGTGCCGGCTGCAACTGCAACTGCTGCCATGGACATCCTTGTTGGCCATTAATTTTGCAGGCTTTTGCGTGGCGAAAATGGAAAATGTCCACCCGCCGCCGCCATGGCCACCGCTTCGAATAGATAGACAGGGCGCGGCGCTCGATAGTGTTCAACCTTTGGCCTTCCCTTTGTCTCTGCGTCAGCCTTTTGCAATCATTTCACTTTTACTTTTCAATGCTGTGTGCACTGATAAAATAAAATACAATAAAAATAACATATCTTTAAAAATTAAAGAATATTCAAACTAGAATAAACAAAAATAGTAAACGAAAATAAAGATAACATAAGTATAAAACAAAAATACAAAATAAATTAAAACAGAACAATATAGAAATAAGTTAACGAAATCAAAATGTCAGTAAAATATTTATAAGTAAATTTAGATTTAAAAATAAACTCGTAATATGTATGTGTGTCTATTTTGACTAGTGCAATAAATATAAGTTTACCCTTGTCGGATATTAAGAAATAAATAAATAACTAAATAAATGGATTTATTTATCTTCTTAAAAGTTTGAAATCATACTTGAAATGGGAAACCTTTATCATATCCAAACTCCCAATATTATTTAAAGCCAAAAAATAGTTCTAAAGATCTCTTAATTTCTTAAAAATATTTATTCTAAACTAAATTTTTGTTTGGTTTACTTTTCTCTTAAAATTTCCCTTTCTTTTTTCGCTTAGTACATCGTTGCTCTTGTGCTCATTATCGCGATTGTTGCTGCTGTCGCTGTGCGGTGGCTGTTGTTGTTATTTACTTTTTAATAATTACAGCGCTCTCTGCTGCAATTGTCCCTGACCACACGATGAATGGGTCAGACAGGGACAGGGACTTCGCCGGACGGACGCGTTGATAAATTGCGCGCACAACGGAGAGACAAAGAGTGTCCAGCTTACGGACGACACCCACACGGACACGGACACCTCGGTTATTAGGTACAATCGGTGTCGAAATAATAACCATAGTTCTTGAATAATAAAGAAATCAATTTTTTGTGGGCGAGAGATAATATAGAAATTGTATAGAATATAAAACTAGGATCCATTAATCGAACATAAGTTCTATATAAATTTATTAAGTCTTATAGAGAGTGTATTCTGTAACTTACAAAACACTACCAATACCTTTCATTCCAATTATTATAAAATCTTCAAAAATTTATTTAGAAACTAATTTAATTATTTGCTTAATAATATTTCCATTTTCCTAGGTTGTTTTTTCTCCAACAAAAGTTAGAACAAATTATTTTCGAATCTCTGCTAGCCTATCCACCTCCAGTGTGGTCAACACCATCTCCATCTTCCTTGGACTTCTCCAGGCCGAAGGACGAACAATTTAATCAGTCGGCAGAGCGCAGAAAAGCTGATAATACCGTTATGAATAATTTACAGGCACACTCACACACACACACTCGCAGTGGATACTGAATCGCGTTTTATTATTGCTTTTGGTGTTTGTCTTTTCTGGTTTTATTTATAATTAATAAGGCAGACATCAAATAAGAGGGCACTTGTTGTTTACACTTTTCCCTCTTCGGCGAACCTTCAAGGAGTCGCCGCGGCGTGTGAAATCGTTTTAATTAGTCCGCGGTAACTTGTTGCGGCCAAAAGTGTAATTTCGATAAGAAGGGGAATGTCACATTCAGACGGGATTCCTGCAGCTCGGAGAATAGCGATTCGCGATTCCTGTCAAAATCAATGTGCTGCCGCCACCGCAGATATCATCAATGCAAGATATCTGCGGTGGAAGCTAATATCGAAGGGAACCGCAGTCACGCGAGACCGCAGTAAATGGAATAACCAGAAATGGCCAATGAATACTAACACGATTCAAGTGAGATGTAAAACATGGGATAAGAATAGAAGATTAGGAAATATTATTATTAGATTATTAAATTTAGAAGAACTAAGCAACTCTGAGATAGCCTGTAGCAAAAGCTTGGTGTTTTATATTAAATGAGAGATGGACAAGGCAAAGTCACATATTCCAATTATGGTTTAATCTATGAATTATCGGGTATTTAAACTTATATTACACAAAGCGGAATGCACAAGATAATGTTGCTAGAACAACAACACCCACTGCTGCATCATTAATATGTCTAGGCTTTCGTTGAAGTAATCTATTTCTTTAAACAATTTTATGGAATATATTATAAAACAAATAGTAAGTTGGACAATTTCATATTAAAGCAGTCTTTATTTAATTTAAATAGTTTGTGATTTCTTTGTCTCTAAACTTAAATGTATTTATTGTATTTAAAGCAGACATTTATATCTTAATTTATTTATTTAGTAATACCTTATATTTTGTTCATGTTTTCTGGGGACTAGTTTCAGCAAGTCTTTCAGAAGGTTTTAGTTCCTCTGATCGATCGGCCCTCTTCCGACTGCTTCTCCTGGAGAACCACCTGAGCTTGGATCGCCTGTTTGCCGAGCTCAGCGCCGATCCCAGATGGTTGCAATCCAACTTCTCCAGCTCCCTGTCCAGATCCAGATCGCTGGCATTGAGTATTTGCGCGACATGGGCCTCGTCGATGGTGCCCTTGAAGATGAGGGGATAGGGCCACTCGTGGCATATCGTAGGTCCACTGTAGTCTCTCAGAGCCTCGATCATCCTGTCCAGCCGGAGCATCTCCTCGTGGTCGTCGTTGAACTCCCGTACCTCGTCCAGCAGAGCTGCGACATCGGATTCCAGCACCTGTGTTCGGAGAGGGATTAGGAGGTGGTGAAATTGGATTAGCTGGAAATCGCTTATTTTGCTCGATTTGCATTGGTTGTGCCGGTGAAAATTACACTGACAGCGACAGTGACGGCGTTACGGTCATTGATAGCCTTACTTGTCCCACTGCCTGCCTCCATTCCATCCATTCACCCCAACGCCCACGTCGTCTCGGATTTCAGCTGGAATATATCTTTTCGTGGAGCTCGTCACTAGCGTCTCTTCCTCTCTATTAGTGCCCAATTAGGCAAGCCTCGGAACTGGGAACTAGGAACTGGGAACTGAGAACTCAAAACCCGGCCAACTAAGCCCATGTTAGGTGCATTGTTACCAGAAAGGGCACGGGCACGCACCCCCCTCGAATAGACAGTTTTTAAGGGAAAAATAGGTCTTGAATATAAGGAATGTTTTTGGGAAGTTTAACAAATAATAAATATATTTAAATTTTGATTTTAAAGGAATAAAATTTAATATAAATAATTAATAAGTATAACATTAATTTAATAAAATGAATACTTATACAATATTTAAAACCAGTAATAGAATTTTTTTCTTAAACATACTTCAAAGGAATTAATGGTTGGTTTATTCTCATTAATAAATTCCAAGTGATTTTTAATTTAAAACGCTCCTATTTTACTTTCCCCGACTGTGCTCTGCATCGTTAACCCGTTCACTTGCCTATGGCCAAACCGACATTGTCTAATTAGCGGTGCAAGTAATCACTGCCACCTCCGTTTGCCAACCCCCCTAGGTCTACACCCTTCTATATACTACTCCACCCTCTCTTGACCAGCACAATATTCGAACATTTTGCTCCCAATAGTGGGGCTATAATTGCATTAACATGTTCCAAACCACCAGCTAGCTGTTAAACAACAGGTGATAACAGGTGGAAAACGAAAGGGGAATAAGAAGGGGAAATGGCGACAGCAACTGGATACAAAGGCCAAAAGGGGTTAATGGATAAATTAGTTTGTTGACGATGATAAAAGGGGAAAACTAACTAAATAACTTTATTAACTCAAGCAAGTTAATATTGCTACAATAAAGTTGGGAATTTTTTGAAAGAAAGTTACATTTTATAAAAATTGTAAATGTAATTAAATATATTAAATACTTTTATAAAATTTGTTCAGTGAGTCTGTTATCTTTTACAGAAAGTGTTTGGTAAATAACTGATAACATTTTGTGAAAGATTGGTTGATAAGAGAAGTGGAACAAAGGCCAGATAAGAGGGGTAAAAGGGAGAAAGGTGCAGTATAAGAGGGGTAAAAGGGAGAAAGGTGCAGTATAATGTACATACATATATAAAGATATATTGTATAATTTCATATTCAAGAGGGAAAATAACAAGTATCACTCAGAGTTTAAGTGGGTAACGTTCTAATGATAATTTCATATAATTTCAGTGCTGTAAGTAACTTTTTTTGAGGAAAACTTCCCCCTTTCAATTACCAAAAACTCAATATGCAGATTAATAACACATTTCAGAACTTGACGAACGCGTCCCCGTAAGTTCTCAACGCTGAGCAGCATTTGCCGCCTCTGCTGCACCGCCGCACTAATTGACGAAGTCATCTGTATATATTTCACCGTGTTGTTGTTCAATTTTCGGCTTGTTTTTGTTATTTTTTACATGGCGTTAATTTGTGTTATTATTATTTTTATTTATTTGTTCGCTTTCGGCTTGTTCGTCGCGTCTTTTGTTGAGTTTGTTCTAATTCCGCGGCAGCTGGAATTCCGCTCGCGACTGGCTCTCGCCGTTGACTGAGGCCTCTTCTTTCCACAAAAAAATTATATTGTTTACGCGCGTCAATCAGCCGGACACTTTAGTGTGTGTGCACACTCATCCCACACACACACACACATTTGTTGAAGAGAACAAAGAACCAAATAAGAGCATTTGTTTAAACAAAGCAGAGAGCTCTTTATCACTGCAATTTGTGACCAAAGTTAAACATGGTTATCTTTATATGAAACATACAAAATGAGTAAATTTACATTTTATATACATAAATTTTTATGAATAAATAATACAACTTTTCAATAATTTATTTTCTTAAATTCCTTAAAGATCCTAAAAAGTAGTTAAATTTATTAAGAAAATGTGACCTAATATTAATTGTATTTCAACCAAAAATTAATTTTTCGTAGTATTTTCCATTATAGTTACTTTCTTTATTTAACTTCAACATAAAAAAACATTTTTTAGGCCTTAATAAATATACAAATTATTTAAAACCAAAAAATATGTGAAAAATGTGTTTATTTTTAATATAGAAAAATATTACAATAGCTTTTCTATAACCATTTATTTCTGTTAAATTATTTTCTTCAACAATAATTTAATTGAGAAAGTTGTATTAAAGATTTAACACAAAATTGGCATTGCTGCATGCCCAAAAGCAGGCAGCGGTTTTTGCGCCACCTCCTCCACCGCCGCCCGAGAGTATGCAACGATTTTTCAAGACCTGGCAGCCGCCAGCACTTTCCCCTTTTCACCTGCAACCCAAAAGTATGCAGCAGTTTGGCCGTATTCATATGCCGACCGCAATGATTTTAGAGCAGCAGCTCTTGCCGCCTTGTCTTGGCTTTAATCGAGCTTTTGTTTGGCTTAACCCGAGCCGCTTCCCCATCCTCCCACTCCCACTCCCATTTTCATTCTCATCTATGGCCACCCATGCCATGCGCTGATAGCCAAAGCGAAAGCCAAGCCAAACAAGCATCAGCTGCCGGCCATTAAAATTTTAATTTTGTGCACCATTTGCCACCATCTTGGCCCACTGGGCACCGAAGTACCCCTGAAGTAGCGATCCCATCGCCATCGTCATAGCAATCCCGTCCAAAGCCCTTGGCTTGAGCGATTATGTTGATGGCCAAGCGCCGGTCGCTGCTTACCTGCAGTGCCACGCCCATGCCAGCTCCTCCTTCTCGTCCTGCTTGTCGATAATACGCTCAATTCAATTTGCATATTCAGTTGTCCAATGAAGCGCACACCACACAGCAGCATCAGCAGCGGAGCGATCCCTGCCTCCCGGATTCAATCCCGGGCAAAAGAACCCGAGCTCGAACCCAAACCCCATCTCTCGGAGCACGTTCGTCCAGGCAAATCGCTTGCTTCTCTGCTTTTTTTTTGCTCTGGGCCATCCAGGTTGCTTTGCCCACTTGCAAGCAGCCGAAATGTGCCGTTGACAGCACCGCACGCATGAGATGCATGAAGAGCTTCAGTTTCGCCTGATGCAGTGGCAGAAAATAAAGGAAAATCTAAAAAAAAATTTTGTTAGGAAATTCTAATCCTAAAATATAAAAGAATCGTGCTTAATTTAGTATGATAAACTCAAGGAAAACTTTTAAGCAAACCGGAAACTCTTAAAAACTAAACGACCTTTATGCTCCACAAAAATATATTTTCTTTTTGTTTGTGAATTTTTTAAGAGGGATATTTTTAAATACAGCACTAAAACTTAGGAAACTTAGTATTAGCTTAAACCTTTTTTTTTACTTTTTTCCTGCCTTGTTTTATACAAATTAAGCGCAAAAATACAGATTAACTTAAGGAAATTGTGAGATAATCGTATTAAACTGATAAAAGAAATTCTTATATTCTTATATTTTCCGTGCACTTGCAGATGCCAGATCCTGGTCGTGCTGCTCCTTTGAATCCTGCTTGCGTGGAGTCGTCCTCACCTGCTGTTAGTCCATTACGTTAGCAATTTAACTTGCGCCACGTAAACATGATTATCATCTTAAGTGTGCAGTGTGTGTGGGCGGTGCAATGTGCGTGGCCCGGAATCCAGCAGAATCCTGCTGAATCCTGGGTAAAAACTTTGCCGCCAGCTGCGGATTGTAAGCTCGTTGGCTCGCTGTTTAACAAGTTTCAATCTGCTTAAAACTGCAATTAATTTAAACGCTTTCTTTTCCCAGAAACCCGCCCCCATAATGGCCGAAAACAGTGCAAGAACAACAGCTTGGCAATCCGCAATCCGGATTTCAATCCGGTTAGAGTGCCGCTGCCCTAATTGAGCTTGTCAAAATCAGCCAGCAGCAGCGAGGACACCCAAGCTGCAGGATCCCGGCTGCCGGGCCGGTGCTGACCAGGTGTTTTTCCCAGCTAGCAGGATTGGGTGCGACCCCGTGTCACCGGCAGGTGATTCGGGTGTCCAATGCGGCTGCTGATCCCGTTCAAGCAGATTGCAGCCGGAGGAATCGCAAGCACACATCCCTCACATGGTGCGATGGAGACGTGCCGCAAAATTGCAACAGCCGCTTGATTAATTTGGGGGCGGATCCCGGATAAAATTTGTGGGCGTGGCTGCAACGCAACACCATTTTAAAGGTCCTGCTATGATGATGGGTGTGAGTGCAGGGTAGCCTGCATAACGAGGGTATATGCGGCACAGGGAGGGGTTTGGTTAAAAAAAAATTAATATTAAAGATTGTTTAAAAACAGAGAAAAGCTAAAGTTAGCAAACATTATTAGGCACTATTAAATTATAGAATCTTTTTTAAAAGGTTTAAATTAATATTGCATTTTAGAGCTTTTGTAAAATAATTAAAATATTCTTAAGTTTAATAATATTTTAAAATCATAAATCATTTTATTAAATATTTATTAAATGTTATTTATAGAATCTTTTAAAAAAGTTTAAATTAATATCGCATTTTAGAGCTTCTGAAAAATAATGACAACATTTAAGTTAAATAATATTTTAAAATCATAAATCACCTCACTATCAATGTATTCAATAATATTTTTTATTTTTATTATAAATATCTCTACATTAAAAACCACCAACTACTTAATTTATATGATAAACTTGTTTTTTGAGTTTTCAAATTTCATTTAAAACGTGTCTAAAAGTATGCCATAAATATTTTTGATGCCCAATTCCTTGAAAATTTGCTCTTTCTAAGGTCTAACATTTTAGGGCCCAACTTACCACCTTTCTATATATAATGCTGCTCGCCCACCCTATGTAATAAATATTTAATGCAATAAATGTAAATAGCAGTAATAATCTCACATAATTCCAGGGAATTCGAACAATCTAACCCATTCCGATGACCCTTTTTAACACTCTCACTGGTTTTTGCCGCCTGACAGGGTAAATGCGAGCCTGCAAAAACAAGGATCTCCGCAAAAGGCAAAGAGTCCATCAGGCAGACAGAGAAAAAAGGATAAAGCACACACACACACAGCTACAACTGCATTTATGAATGCAAATATTAATAAAGATATACGCACACACACACACAGAGACTCTACTCTGTCAGAGACAGAGACAGAGAGAGAGGACAACACAAAGTACCGTTGACAAACCCATTATCAGGAAAACAAACCGGAGATTAACTTGGCAAAATGTCTGCAGACGTCGAAAAAAAAGCGTCCGGCGAGTGCAAGCGAGAGCGGCTAACCACCACATGCTGAATAAAATATGAGCAAACAGATACATAGAGGGGAAAAGAGAGCAGGCGAGAGCGAGAGAGAGAGAGAGATGCTGTAGAAGTGACACATGAGCGTAATAACAGCTAAGACCTTGCTAAGCATCCGGCAGTCAACAACCACTTGCTGGATCCAAATCCGAATCCGAATCCGGCGCTTATCCCCCTAGCTCTTGCCTATGGCTCCATGCCCCTTTCGCAGACATTCCATCCATCCATCCATCCTTCCTGGATGAGAGCATCCCCGCCTGGTTTTTGGGCCGTCGCTGCACTCGGCGTGATTACAAATTATAACGTCTGAGCAATCGCCGTCAGCCCGGCTGCAGTGTGTGTGTGTGAAAGGGGCGGAACCGGTTACCGCCCATAGGAAATATAACTCCACAACTTTAGCTGGGAGTACTGAGCGAAAAAGGGGAGAAAAATATAAGAATGAATAATAATTTACTTTCTAAGTACTTACTATATAGGACCACTTACAGGGTTGCCACAGAAATCTTTGTGGATTTGAAATCAATTTTAATAAGGCCAAAAAGTAGGCTACAAAAGTAATGACAAGTAAAATGCATTGCATTCTTTTAGACACATTTTCTGTGGATTTCATATCCTAACTCTATAAGAAGAGCCCAAAATGTCCCTTTATTAGAATTATGATACAAGTGGTTAGAACTTAAATCTAATGACAAGAAAAATTAATTGCATACTTTTGAACACCTTTTTTAAATAATTAATATCCCGATATTATCAGGAAACCCATAGAAGTCTGTAAATTTGATTTAAAATCCTTTTCTTAAAAATAAACAAAAGTTTTCACAGCCAAAAATACTAACAAAGTATTCAAGAATTTCTCTAAGTGCCTTTGCCTGATGCCGCCAGCTGCCCTTCCAAGAGAGGAGCGACCATCTGAGGGATGAGGAACGGTTAACGAATTTGCTGCACGCACCGCTCGCCAGATTCCGCTCCGCTCCTGTGCCTTCTGGTGGTTGGCCAGACAGGATACCCCGGCTGCTAGCCTTGCCCCTGGTTGGTCCTGTGCCCTTGTACGCCATCCCCTGCTCACACAGCCGCCGCATCCTCCGCATCCGCTTCCCCCTTTTCCTCTGCTTAGATAATTCCGTTAGCCTGCAGTGTTTTCGTTGTTGTGCCAATAACTTAATTATGCATTTGCCAGCAAATTGCTGTAAGCACTTTTTTGTGCAGCATTTAAAATGGCGTCTGCGCCTCCGGAAAGGAAAGCGGGGCGCTAGGGTCAGCGGGGGAGGTCACCTGTCTGGCGGCAGCTTTGCACTTTAAGCCCAAAAGCTGGCCACGCAAAGCCCAGGTGGACAAGTGTTTTTCTGGGGTGTTTCCAAAATCTCCAGAGGCTTAAAAATCACTGGCTTAATTGTGGAAAATTGTAGTCTGGCAAAATAATAATTCTGTGTAGTAATTTGTATTATATTAAGTATTATTCTTATAAAAAATAAATAAATAAATAAATATAGGACGAGACGAAGAAGCTAAACTAGTGTTTTTAAAATATAAAAACTCCTCAAATCAGTTTTACAAATTCCTGCTTTCATTTTAAATATTCTAAAAGTTATTTTCAAAGTAAACAGTAGTTTTAAAGTCCTAACAGACATTCTTCTCATTTTTTTATCCAACAAACCGGCATAAAATATTTCATGGCGCACTTTTGGACATGAAAATTATTGTTTTTAAATCTCCAGAGAATCCTCCGGCATAAAATGTTTTACCTCGAACTTGGGTTGTCATTCCTAAATGGTTCTGGCACTCAAACAGTTAAGCTCCTGTCGTCTGTCCTCGTCCCTTGCCCTCCGATTTGAATAATAATAACACGAACTATTTCGGGCAGCAATTGAGCAACCTTTCCGCTATCAGGACATGATGTCCTGGCATCTGCAACTTACTTTTAGTACTCTACTAGGTTTATGACCACTTTCGCCGGGAATCGCGGAATGGGTGGCTTTATGTGGGAGGCTCCTGGAGGAGCAGGAGCAGGACAAGTGGGCGGCACGTGGCAGAGTGCGCGATTTTTCAAGGCGCAAGGTCAAGCCGGAGCCGAAGCCGAAGCCGGAGCAGTAGTAACCCATTGTGGCTAAAAGGAGGCGGCCCACGCACATCCTGCCCGCTGCCGCCGCCGAGCACAGACCTAAATCCTTTTTGATTAAATTCAATGGTTTATATCCAATATCCCCCCGAACATTTTATATGTCTTTGAAACGCATTTTTCTCCGCACAATCCCATTTTTTTGCTGCTGCTCCTCTTCTGGCTCGGAACACACACACACCCCCTCACACACGGAGACATAAAACAAAATGGAGACAGTAGACCGGAGGAGAAAATAGATTGAAGTGTAATCATGGTTTTGAACTGCTCCTCGGTCATACATTTAATCCGAGCCAACGTAGCAGACACAAAATGGCCAAAAACGGCCATCGAAGTGAGAGAGAAAGTAAGCGTTTAGCTTGCCTCTCACTCCCCGGCTCCTACACTGGGAGAAATCAATTTTGGATTGATTCTCTTATATTTGAAAAGAATAAATAAATTTTTGACATGGTCCTAAACTTATACAGAATTAATCGAAAGCTATAAGTTCAATTTTAAATAATAATAACATGCTTTATGAATACAAATTTGACCCAAAAATTTAAAGTATAATTTTTAAGACTGTGAAATTATAAAATAGTTACTAAAAACACAACGAAAATAATTTTGAAGGCTTTGTTTCAAGACTTGTACAGTTTCCACAATACACCAATAATATAGAAAATGTTGCAGACTTCTAGGCGAATTTTTAAAGTGTTTTCAAATCTTCAAAGTAAAATGTATAGTATAATTTTTAAGACTGTGAAACTATAAAATAATTACTAAAAACACAAAGAAAACATTTTTCAAAGCTTTTTTTCAAGACTTGTTGTACGATTGCAACAATACACCAACCATATAGAAAATGTAGCAGACTTCTGGGCGAATTTTAAAGTGATTTAAAATCTTCAAAGTTAATAAATTTAATCAAATTCCACGTACTTTTCCCCTGTGTACCTAGTCACATATATAAAACAAAAGGACATTGTAATTGGAGGAGATTGGAATGGGGCCAAGGGGGACGAAAGAAAAGTTCGAGGGCTCGTGCGGTGATGCTTATTCCGCCTGACTGATTGGTGGCTCCTTTGTCTCCGCTCCCTGCCCAGGATGTCTCTGTGTCCCCCCGCATCCTGGCGTCCTTCTGCCATCTCTGAGCCGACCTCCGTCTTCTCTTGGAGTGTTATCTAAGTTTGTTTGAATAAACTTAAGCGAATGTTTTGTAAGAAGATTTCCTTTATTGCCAGAGAGAGTGACTTGGCTCTGGTTGGCAACCACATATGGCCAACTGAAGGCACGGCAAGGGGAGTGGAGTGTCACAAGAAAGGAACTGCAGTTGCTCCCGAATCTCTCCCCTCTTGGAGGGAGGTCTTCTTGCAAGTTCGCTTTGCATTTTGTGTGAATATTTGTCTGTTTGACTTGGCCTCTCGCCCCTTGCCAATTGCCCCAGAGAGCATATCGTATCGATTCAATTCGATTCGATTCGGAGCTCTATAATTCCACCTTAAGCCAATTTAACAACGCCAGCAGCAGCACTTGACCGGACCGGGGCGGCATCAGTGTATCATAATAAAGGCTATAATTTCAGCAATCTAGAAAGACACCGGACACAAACAAACAAAGGCTTAGTGCGGCGCCGTTCGTTCGTTCGTTTTCGTTCGATTTTGAAATAATACTTAATGGCCGTAAAATTATACGGTACGGCCAAGTGTCCTTCGGATCCTTCCGGTCCTTCTGCCTCTGTGGCCTCGGCATTTGGAGCTTACGACCGTAGAGAGGCTTGCTGCCATAATCATTCTGCGGTTTGATGTTTTGCCTTCCGAAAGATGATTACAAATAATCATACAGTGCGTTTCCGTGGCGTAGGACAGTTGGGAGCTTTAGTTTCTATTTTAGGCCATGTGAAACTTAAGAGATGGAATTTATATGAATTACTTGTTTTGGTTTTTGGCTAGGACACTGGAAAAATAGTAGGCCTTTAAAAAGGGTGAAGCGGAGATTTCTAGAAAATTAAGAGTTATTAAAACTATTATTTCAGTGCCCTAAAGTAGGCCATGAAATATTTTCAAGGAAAGGTCCGAAACAGGGATTTGCATTAAATTAAAAAACTATAAAAATTGTGCATTAAAGTATGCTAAATATTTTTAAACCTAAGTTTATTGCTTACTCTTGTGGCACCCCTGCTTGTTCTTATTAAATTAAGTTACATTATATCTTACTAGCATTTTTAAAAATAATTTAACTATTTTCCGTAATACATTTTCTTAACTGCATAATAGCAAAAGGAGAAAGCCACCTGCAATTTCGTAAAATCTTAGCCAAATAGCAATAATCTTGATTACTTTTCCTAAAACGTTAACAATGAGCTCTTTTAAGAGAATGTTAAATGAAGTCTTCTCCCCTGGGATTTATGCAAAACGCTTCATCAATTTGCTGTGTAAATGTAAATAATTTCCCATTCAGGCAGCACATGAGTAAAGAGATCCTTAAACTATACTTAAGCTGACCCCGAAATGATTGAATATTCTAAAGCAATTTGATGCCGGGTTCTCCAACTGGCATCTCACAAGCCTGATCCCAGCCCTTCTCCCTGTCCATTCATCATTTTCACCGTTGCTCGGCCAACTGAGGGAAACTTGAAGTATTTCCACAAGTATTTGATATGTGTCTATATCATTTTCTCGGCCTTTGTCCTCGTGGTGTCGATGTGCTTCCCCATTGGGTGTGTCGAGAATTTTCAACTGTCTCTTGGCCGGGACAGGCTCTTAAAACGGTCATAAAGCAAATTGTGAAAAATTATTGTGTGTATAAAATTTAATGACATGTCAAAAAGGATATCCGGCATACGCTTCTCCGCTCCTTTGCTCCTCGCTGGCTGTTGCTCCTGCTGCTGATGTTGTCTTTGCTGGCTGTCGTCCTGTTGCCGTTGACGAGCTGGGGACAAATGGCCAGGGTCCTGTGGCCATCAGATGCTCGTGGGCGGACGTGTAATGTCCTGTAAGTCCTGACAATTTTAGTCTAGTTGCCGGCGTATTTGTATTTACTTCTTTGTGTCCGAGTCCAAGACCAACACATAATCAAGCGCAACTTTATTATTTTGCCGGGGTTATTTTTATGTCCAGCTCAGCCCGGCCCGGACTCGACTCTACTCCTCTTTTCGTATATGTATAACCATATACGAGTTCTGTGGAGCTGTCTGCTATGCGGTCTTTACGCCCGTCATCATTATGCTCTCTCGCCTTGGCCTGTCCGCTATTTGCCATTTGCCGACGCCATGTTCCGGGGCTGCACATTTTATAGTTTTCAAAAGTCACAAAAATGTCAATTGCTTGTCTTGTCCTCTTTTCCTCCATGCCTCCGACGCCACCGCCATCGCCATCGCAACATCGCCTTCGCCCCCGAAATGGCATTGAATAAATTATATTGTGGTCATAAAGTTGCTGCACCATGTTTACCACACTCGTAGATATAGCCATGTCCATGGTTCATGTTCATGTTACTGCACCGGCAAAAAAAAAAGGGATTTTTTTTATATATGATCAAATGGGGGTTTTTATTGAAAACAAAAGATTGGTAATAAGATTTATGACCAAATCTGAGCGGTGAATGTGTCTATACGGTGGATGGTAGAAATAATTAACCGTTAAGGAAAATAAGGCTATTGTAATTTGTTGAAGCATTGTATGACATTTATAAATATTTGTTTTTAATCATAGTTAAACGAGATTTGTATGCAAACATTAAATCTATAAAATTGCTCTCAATTTGAATTTTTTTTTTATTTGTATCTAGATGCTAAAGATTAAGAAAAAATATATTTGAATTGAATTGTAAATAAACAATATTTTATTACATTTATAAATATTTGATTTTAATCCTAGTTAAACAAGATTTGAATACATATATTAAATTTGAGATTAAGGATTTAAATTCATTATTTTTTTTAATTGTGACTAGATGCTGCAGACTTTAAAAAAAAGATATTGAATTGTAAATTAACAATTTTCTATTACATTATTTGTTCATACTTTTTCATTGAATTTTAAATCCATTTCTGTGACATCCCTGCCTGTCTCTTTAATCTGCTTTAAATAAGAGTTTTCATAAATAAAATAAATTGTAGAAATAATAAATACTTTTTCATTGTATTTTCTTATTATTTTTTAAAAAGATATTTATACAATATATAAAGATAAATTTACTATATTTTATTACTTTTTTGTCTACTTTTATATTGAATTTTAAATCCATAGCGATTTCTGTGGCACCCCTGCCTGTATCTTTAATTTGTTTTAAATAAGAAATACCTTTTCTACTTTTCATAAATATAAATAAATTGTATAAATAATATTTATTTATATTTATATTTATATTTGAATTTTCATCTTATTTTATGTCACAACTTTATTATTTATAGCTCACATTTTTATAATATTTTTATAAATGTAACCCTAGTTTTCCCTCTCTGCATCTGATGTCATAATGGTCGAGCTGTGTTGGTATCTCAACCATCATCTTATCCTGCCCCAGGATCGCTCTATTTGCATGTGACCAAAAGAGGGAGCGAAGCTAATCAGCGGCAGGAATTGATTTTGTTCTCGCACAGTTGTGTTGGATCAACAAATTACACCCACTTCAATAATGAGAGGCCATTAAGTGATAAATTATGGCCGAGGGCATGTGACTGAGGACTTTTTGAATTTTAATCAAGCTAAAATTCAAGGCACTTGCCATCGGGTCAGGGTCGAGAGCCATAATTTCACTTTCATTACTCTGGCAGAGCTCCTCGGAATGTCCTGTTAATGTGCCATGCTCGAGTGGAGCATAAATCTATTTATGCGGTTCTCCGCAGCACCCCGACTGGAATTCTGGGTAATTGAAAATATTTGAAATAATTCATAAAATTTTTATGTGATTTTTCTCCCCCAAAAAAAAAACGAGAATAGTTCGTTCGGCTTGGTGGTGGTTCTCAAGTTATCAGATCGTATAATTTAGCGCAGATAATTGTTTTAATGATGTCATAATTTCGGCTTGATGGCGTGCTCACAAAATGGCTCCAACTGATTTATGCTGCCCACTCCCCAAGGGGTCCAACTCGTTCTCCTCCTCCACCTCCAGCTCTTGCCCTCCAGAGTGGAGGCGTCAGCCCGGGGCTTGTGCACTTGTAGATACCGTGTAGATAGTGGCATACGTAACCAGTTTGCCGCTCGACAAAAGAGTAAATAACGGCATTGCATGATTTATGTGGCCAAACAATGCGCAACAAAACGGACTACAGAGGGAGAAATTTTGCAGTACAAGTTAAATAAAACTATCATAAATAATGTCAATTCACTAATCTGTATTATAAGCAAAACTTAAACAAAAATAATCTTATTGGATTTCGATCCTCCTTTTATAAGCTAATATAATTTTTTGAGGTTAGGTCACTCTATTGTGACTTAAATTGAGCTTCAGTCACTCTATTCTGCCTTAAATTGAGCTTCGGCAACGAATTAAAATGCATAGTTCCCTCACATTTGTGTCTTAAAAGTACAATGATTTTTTAGATTTATATTTTACTAAGTACAAATATTTAAGAAACTTTAATAAACTTTCTGAGTAAAATACTTAATTAAAAAAAAATAATCTTATTGGATCTTGATCCCACTTATATAAGCTAATATAATTTGTGGAGTTTGGTTACACTATTCAGCTTTAAATTGAGCTGCGGTCACACTATTCTGATTTAAATTGAGCTTCATTCACACTATTCTGCTATAAATTGAGCTTCGGCCACGCCATTACAAACTAAAATGCATACTTCCCTGACATTTGAGTCAATAATAAATTACAATGATTACTTAAAATTTATATTTTTCTAAATACAAATATTTAATAAACTTTAATTAACTTTCAGAATAAAACACCTAATTAAAATCCTAAATAAATATTTTTGTAGTGCATAAAATCCATCTAGTACCCACCTGCCCTGGGGGCGCAATGAGAGCCGGGCCACCTGAGTGCCCCCCAATCGCCATAACCGGACGGACTGTCCCTGCTCCACATCCACAGCTGGCAGGGCGAGATTGTGTGGGCGCTAACCACTTGAAAACGTTAAATAAGTTGTCTAACCACACATTAAACCAATTTGGCACTGCGCTGGCCGCCTGTCTGGCACCTTGGATTGTGCCGGGGCCAGCTCCTGCTGCCAGCTCCTCCTCCTCTTCTGCCACACTCCACTCCTTCTTGGACCCGCCCACTCGACGAGGTCCCTGGCTGCCATAAATCATAGAGCGACCCACGTATGTGACTACTTGGGCTAGGGGATCGATAAATTATTATTAGTTGGTCTGTCCAAAGGTCCTGCGGTCTACTCGCCCTCGTTGGAGGCGCGTGCAAAGGAAGTTGTTAGATCCCCGAAAGGAGCGCTGACCGAAATCCTTGGCTCGCTGCGGTTCAAATGCCTTTTAACTTAACAACTTTTTTTTTTTTTTGTTCCTGCTTCTGCCGCTGCCAACACCAAACAACACCCGAACACACACTCTCACAAATCAATGGGTGACTTTGCTCCTGGCGGGTGGCAGCACTGGAAAAAAATATCTAAAGGAATGCTAGAGATTCAAAGACATTTCAGGCTCAAAATTCGATGGATTTCATTCACATATCCTTTTTATAAATAAAATCTAATTGGACCTTGATCCCACTTTTATAAGCTAATATGATTTTTTTAAAGTTTGGGTACACTATTGTGATTTAAAGTGAACTTCAGTCACACCATTCTGCTTTAAATTGAGCTTCGGCCACACTATAACAAATTAAAATGCATAAAGACAGGTCGAAATTATTGTAGAAGTACACAAAATTTAATGGATTTTGTATCTGAAATAACCATAGCTAACTTTTATCTTTATAAACCATTTCGCAGTTGAAGCCCAATATTTTTTCAGTGCACGGCTAAACGGAGTGGGCAAGGACATGGCAGGCCAGGCGGGCAAACCCTTAACGTTGTGTGTAAAGTGGACTTGACATGAGATTAACATCTTCAAAAGCATAGCTTAAAGTATTTGTTAGAGTTCGCCGAAGTTGCGCCCGGCTGGGAACAAGGTGCCAGGACCTGGGACCCGGCAGGATCCTGTCCCGGGTCGCGGGTCGAGTCCCGGCCAGCCCGCTGACCCTTCCGTCCTCCCTGGTTTTTTGGATAATTGCGTTCTTGTGCGCTGAGCCATGAGCTTAACTGTTGCTGTCATAACTAAGCGAAAAGGTACACAATTTATGGAATCGAGTCCGGCCTCCATTCCCAATCCCAACAGGTGCGCGGCCCGGTCGGATATACATAAATACTCCCGGGTTATATGGTATAACAATTTTCGTTGGATTTATTCGTTGATTTCAATCGTTAAATAATAGCAAAACTTACGTCCTAGTAGTGGTTGGTTGGTGGGGTGAGAGCGTGTTCTAGTCGTGAACGAGCGTTCAGGTACAGGTGCGGGCACAGGCCTCCGGATTCCAGATTCCAGATCCGGACTTACAGGGCACGGCGGTGGCGCAGCTTCAGGCGGCGCACGGTCTTGTACCGGTAGCCTTCATCACCGAGGACAGCGGAGTCCTGGGACACTTCCTCGACGGGCGCATCGGCAACAACCTCCTCGGTGGGCGGCAGGTACTCGCTGGCCAGCTCGGAAACGTCACGGCGGTGGCGGTACTTCAGGCGACGCACGGTCTTGTATTGGTATCCATCAGCGACAAGAACAGCGGAATCCTGGCTGGCTTCCTCAACTGGGGCTTCCTCCACAGGAGCCTCGGTGGCAACCTCCTCAGAAGGAGGCAGGTACTCATTGGCGATTTCAGAGGCATCACGACGCTGGCGGTATTTCAAGCGACGCACTGTCTTGTACTGGTATCCATCGGCGGCAAGAACGGCGGAATCCTGAGATGCTTCCTCGACGGGAGCTTCCTCAACAGGTGCCTCGGTGGCAACCTCCTCAGACGGAGGCAGATATTCGTTGGCGATCTCGGAGACATCGCGACGCTGGCGGTATTTCAGGCGACGGACAGTCTTATACTGATAGCCATCGGCAGCCAGGACTGCAGAATCCTGAGAAGCTTCCTCGACTGGAGCCTCTTCAACGGGAGCATCGGCAACAACCTCCTCAGTGGGGGGCAGGTACTCGGCAGATGGCAGCTCGGAGACATCGCGGCGATGACGGTACTTCAGGCGGCGGACAGTCTTGTACTGGTATCCATCGGCAGCCAGGACAGCGGAGTCCTGAGAAGCTTCCTCAACGGGAGCCACTTCCAAAGGAGCCTCGGTGGCAACCTCCTCAGAAGGGGGCAGGTATTCGTTAGCAATCTCGGAAACATCACGGCGCTGGCGGTACTTTAAACGACGAACTGTCTTGTATTGGTATCCATCAGCGGCAAGAACAGCGGAATCCTGGCTAGCTTCCTCAACGGGGACTTCCTCTACAGGAGCCTCGGTGGCAACCTCCTCAGAAGGGGGCAGGTATTCGTTGGCGATCTCAGAGACATCACGTCGCTGGCGGTACTTCAGGCGGCGGATAGTCTTGTACTGGTATCCATCAGCAGCCAGGACAGCGGAGTCCTGAGAAGCTTCCTCAACTGGAGCAACTTCCAAAGGAGCCTCGGTGACGACTTCCTCAGAAGGAGGCAGGTACTCCTTGGCAATTTCGGAAACGTCACGGCGCTGGCGGTACTTCAAGCGGCGGACTGTCTTGTACTGGTATCCATCAGCGGCAAGAACGGCGGAATCCTGGCTAGCTTCCTCAACTGGAGACTCCTCGACTGGGGCATCGGCAACAACCTCCTCAGTGGGGGGCAGATATTCGTTGGCGATCTCGGACACATCACGACGGCGACGGATGACACGGCGGACAGTCTTGTACTGGTATCCATCAGCGGCAAGAACGGCGGAATCCTGAGATGCTTCCTCGACGGGAGCCTCCTCAACAGGTGCCTCGGTGGCAACCTCCTCAGAAGGTGGCAGGTACTCGTTGGCGATCTCTGAGACATCACGACGTTGACGGTACTTCAGGCGGCGGACAGTCTTGTACTGGTATCCATCGGCGGCAAGAACAGCAGAATCCTGAGAAGCTTCCTCAACGGGAGCCTCTTCCAAAGGTGCCTCGGCAACAACCTCCTCAGTGGGGGGCAGGTACTCGTTAGCGATCTCAGACACATCACGACGCTGACGGTATTTCAGGCGACGCACGGTCTTGTACTGGTATCCATCATCGGCAAGAACAGCAGAGTCTTGAGAAGCTTCGTCTACTGGGACCTCTTCGACGGGAGCATCAGCAACGACCTCCTCGGTAGGGGGAAGGTACTCATTAGCGATCTCAGAGACATCACGACGCTGACGGTATTTCAGGCGACGCACGGTCTTGTACTGGTATCCATCGGCGGCAAGAACGGCAGAATCCTGAGAAGCTTCCTCAACTGGAGCCTCCTCAAGAGGGGCATCGGCAACAACCTCCTCAGTGGGGGGCAGGTACTCGTTGGCAATCTCAGAGACATCACGGCGATGACGCAGCTTGAGGCGGCGGACAGTCTTATACTGGTATCCATCAGCGGCAAGAACGGCAGAATCCTGAGAAGCTTCCTCAACTGGAGCCTCCTCAAGAGGGGCATCGGCAACAACCTCCTCAGTGGGGGGCAGGTACTCGTTGGCAATCTCAGAGACATCACGGCGATGACGCAGCTTGAGGCGGCGGACAGTCTTATACTGGTATCCATCAGCGGCAAGAACGGCAGAATCCTGAGAAGCTTCCTCAACTGGAGCCTCCTCAAGAGGGGCATCGGCAACAACCTCCTCAGTGGGGGGCAGGTACTCGTTGGCAATCTCAGAGACATCACGGCGATGACGCAGCTTGAGGCGGCGCACGGTCTTGTAGCGGTATCCATCCTCTCCCACCGGAGCAGAGTCTTGGGCCAGCTCCCCGAGCGGCCCAACTTCCTCCGCCGGCGGGATGTACTCGTTCACGATCTCGGAGACGTCACGACGGTGCCTGCCTGGTTCGACGGGAAGCACTGCAGCCGTCGCGGCGGCAATGAAGATGCACGCTATAAACAGTTTCTATAAGAAAGACGGGAAAATACGGTTAGATGGAGTAATCCTGGTGGAGGACTGCGAGGGATATTCACCATGTTGCTATAGATCTCCAAGCTAATTGCTTTGACGGTGGAATCTATGGGTCGAATGATTAATCGTCGCAATTTGTCGGCATATTTATACGCTCTAATGTTTGCCGTTTTGCCCGCCTCAGTCCAAACAATGGCCAGCAGCGGGCTCTGGCTCTGTTTGCCGGCAAACAGCAGCGGAAACCGAAACCGAAATCGAAACCAATTCCGATACCGAATTGGTAACAAAAGCAATGAACCTGGCCAAAGCCCAAACATGCGCCACTCGTGAGCCCTCAAGTGCCCCCGTCTCCCTCATCGCCTCATAAATGCGTCTTCTCGCAGAGATTAAGACGAATTGGAAGCCGGTTTGGTCCACAGGGGACGGTGGGTAAGCTGGTAAAATTATTTAAAAAAATAATGATAAAAGAAAGAGAATATCTTATGGGGTTGGGAGTTGATAGCTTGTGGTGTTTATTTTGTCCGGGAAGCTAAATTAATAGTATGTGTCAAATATAAAAAAATATAATAATAATATATAAAATATTCGTAAAAAAACAGGGGGCACCCGGATTTGAACCGGGGACCTCTCGATCTGCAGTCGAATGCTCTACCCCTGAGCTATACCCCCAACTGAAATTCTTGGTTATATCTTACAACTTGAGAGTATAAAATGGTTAGTTGGGAATTATAGAAAGGTAACAGGTATAATAAGTCATGCTTTTCTCTCTTAAAAAAAAAAGATATGAAATGGAAAGTTCGCCTTAGTATCCCTATATCACTGTTAAAATAAAGGATGCAAGATTCGAATGTACAATTATTTCTAATACTAGTAATTTATTTTGTCCCAATTATGTACCTCTTAGCCCATAGTCCACAGGTGGAGTTGCCCGAATATTGCCGTGTACAGTGCGGAACTAAAATGCTCGGCGTTTCGCTTTCGCTGTCGTTCGCCGCTTCAATTCCATTCGATTCCATCACTATATGATAGCGTCAGCTGTGACTTCACCTTCACGGTCAAGTGCGAGCATCGGGCCCTCTTAACAAGATCTAATGCAAAATCACAATGGTTATTCGAATGTTTTAATGACAGCGTTTGCGCTTACTCACCTCACACACACACACAGCACGGCCATTTATTTATTAATAGTTTCCAACGTTAATTTCTCAAGTGGCTATCGGTAATTTGCGTACTACACTCGCTTGGAGCATTTAAGCTTGGAGCTCTGAGTTTGGAGCTTGGAGTTCAACGAACCGCTCAAGATTGATGGCCTGCAAAGGTCGCACGGGCAGCACGATCGGATTCGTTTAATGGGATTTGCTAATAAGCGTTGGTATTTACTTTAATTTAATTTGAAGCGCAATTTATTTGGCCAACTGGGAAAAAGAGTGGAAACTGATTTCGTAGATTGATTATGTAATAGTGTTGGATATGTAATTGATAAAAGTCTGCATTAAAATATTTGGTTTGATTAATGATTGATTTTTTCAAACCAAAACTAAAATATAAAGGATCCTAATCGCATTCTAATTAGTGGTAACCATTCAACAAAACTTGATTCGTGTCTCGTGACTCTACAGCTTTTTCCTATCGGCCGCTTGCCATCACTAATTGCACGATCCTTATCGATATATCGATAGATCACGCGTCCTATCGGCCAATTTTGCAATGTCAGCATTTTTTAGTGGCCAAATAAGGTGTGTGCTGTCCTGTAAACCATAGCCCGTATCCCGTTAACTGCTCCATGTGGCCAGGATATCAAAGATCCCACCGAAAATATGCTGCACGGCCAAAAGACCAAGGACGTAACGAGGCAAGAAAACAACGGCGAAGGAGCTTACAAGTTGGGAGCATGTTATGCTCTGGCGAAAAACTTTGGCTATGAAAATCATAAACTTGGCAAAACAAGCTTCGCAGGAAGACAAGGAGCGGGAGCAGGAGAAGGAGCCACCAGGAGCTGGAGCCGGAGTTGGCGGCGGAAAGTTTTCACAAATCATGCATATGATGGCGAAGGCACTTTCACTTTGGAGCTCCCGAGGGTCTTACGAGCACCCGCCCGCTCCTTCCGCGGCCTTGGACTAATTAAAGAGACAAAACTGCGTAAGTTTTTTGGGTTTTTCAAGAGTCATCGTCATCGTCGGTGGTCGCAGCCACAACTCGAGTCTTGGCCTGGCCCAAAATGTGTGTCAAGTGGCAAGCAAAAGCGAGTGCAAAACAAAGCAAATGGGGTGTGCAATCTGCTGTAAACAACCATAAATTTCGTCAGTTTCGGCTCGAGTTGTTACTAGGGGAACTATCGCCCTCATAAAGGGGCCACCATAAGCAAGTATCCAAGATGTGTGTGTGCAGCACTCCCGATCCGATCCCAGGGCAGCCTCGTCCTTATCGCAATCACTCACATCGCCACTTGTGAAATCATGGCAGGCCACCAGTCGAGAGGAGGTTGCCAGTACAGGGGAGCTTCGATAGCTTGATTATTTGTTTTTAGATTAAATCGGGTCATTTTCATCTACTCAGTTGGTATTTTTTTTAATTTATAAAATAATTGTATTGGAATTTTATTGACTGATTTTAATAACTACCTTTAGTTTTATATTCAAGTAAAGCTTAAATTGTACAAAAATAATTGTTATTCTTTTGGATAATTATTATCTACGACTTAGTATATCTTAATTCTAGAATTTGTAATAGCCTGAGGAGTTTGTCTGTTAGAGAAATTATTAGAAAACGCTTCTAGTTAATTCTTTGGCATTTTATTAAGTAAATGAAGTAGCATCCTTAATAGAAGGTTGATTTTTAAAAGAGGTAGACCATATATATGTATATTCTTCAATTTTAAATGGAGATATTTTCATCATTTTCTTCATACTTTTGGTAAAGTTTTTTAATTTTAATTTTAGTTAGTTCTTCTAGTTAATTCTTTGGCATTTTATTAAGTAAATGAAGTAGCATCCTTAATAGAAGGTCGATTTTTAAAAGAGGTAGACCTTATATTTATATACATAAAATGTAAGTGGAGATAATTTCATCATTTCCTTCATACTTTTGGTCACGTTTTTTAATTAAATTTTAACAGGTGATAATCCCTCATTTCCTTCATACTTTTGGATACATTTTTTTATTATTATTTTCCCAACCCATTTTTTATAGGACCTTTAAATTTAAATATATCTAAGTCATAGGTAAGTAAATTTTTTATAGGACCTTTAAATTAAAATACATCTAAATCTTAAGTAAGTACATGAACTCTTTTTTATTTATAATCACAACATAACTTCAAAAAGCGACAGATGCTGGTTCCATTCAAAGGATTTCGACTGTAGTAAATTTTTCGGCGGTTTTGGCTTTGTACCGAAAAGTATGAAGCGAAGCATGAACATCCTATGACACATTATAATATGTATAAACGATGTTTCATGACAATCAATTTGTTTCAATTCAATAGACACACCCGCTAGGCACACACATGAGTGTGCCTGTGTCCGTGTTGTGCTCTCATTTATGTGATTATTTGATTTGTGTGTTGACGTTGAGAGAACAGATTCGGAGCCAGAATATAACGAATTTTATGAACTAGAAAGTATCATTAATTTAATACGCATTCGCATACGCAAACAAGCCGATGATATGATGGTTTCGATGATGATGATGATGGGAAACCGGGGGATGTGGCCGTTAGTTATGCTCTTCTGATCATTGTAATGTAAATACGGCCCGACCCCGGCCGCGTGCAATCATAAATAAACATTCGACACAAACACAATAAATGTCAAAAAGTTTCGCCATTATCCGCTCGCCAGTTAATGTCCTTGTCGCTGTTGTCAGCGTCGTCGTCATCGCGTCGTTGTCGTCTTGAAAGCGAGCAGCGCTTTATTATTTTAATGATTTCGCATTGCCCTCTCTCCATCCTGTCAGCGCTCTCCAGTCGTGTCCTGTGCTGTCCTCTGCCTGTGTCCTGTTCCCTGTCCCCTCCTGCGCTGTGGCGCTGTCCTGTGGCATTGTGTTTACATTTGTAATTCAATTCGCGACCGCTCCTCCTTCCAAAAACGCTCGCCATCGCCATCGCACATCGCCATCTCCATCTCCATCTCCGTCCGCTTGTTATTATTTTACATGTCGTTCGCTGCTGGCTCACTATAATTTATTAGCAATTTGCATAATTTTCTTTTATAAAGCATTGCCACTGTTCTCCGTGCGTCGCCTCTGCCATCAACTCTTTTGGCCCAGTGTTATGCAAATGGCCCCCTCGGCCGTAATACCCATGGGTTCATGGTTCTCTCCTCTCCGTGCTCCACCCAGTTTACGGTTATGCTCGATCGTTATCAATGGGTATTTTGTTGCTCCGATTATTGTCTGAATTCATCTGGCAATTTGCATTCACAGCTGCCTAGGCCCGACCATCGACAAGCTGTGAAGTTTACTTCCAAGGCAAGGTCACGGATCTTTCTGGGTTAAGTAATTTTAGTGGGCTTGAAGCAGCTGCTCTTGCGGGTTCTAAACCAGCTTGTATTTAATATACAGGAATCACAGGGATCGTTAATATCAAGAAATAATATTATCTATATTTATTCTGAGCTTAAACAAATTAAATACAAGCTTATGAATGTTTTATCTTTAATGGTTTTGTTTAATATCAATCAATATATTTTTGTGTGCTTCACTAGAAATATTTTAATTATCAAATTTGAGAATCAAAGATAAAATAAAGTGTGTTTCTTATGAGAGAAAAGTTAATTAATATTAATTGATGAGAACAAATTGGTGGCTTTACCTTACCTTCTAACAGATAAAATATCTTCTAATATTTAATCAACATCCAAAATACCACCTCTATTTTTCAGGATCGTTAACCTTTTCTTCATTAAATACAAGCTTATTAATGTTTTATATTGAATGGTTTGGCTTAATATCAATCGATCATCATTAAGGATCATTATTTTTTTGTGTGCTTCACTAGAAATTATTTAATTATCAAAAGATAAATGATTTGAGAATCAAAGAAATCCAATTAAATTCTAAATAATTATAATAATGTGTGTTTCTTATAAGAAAAAAAGTTAACTAATAATAATAGACAAGAAAAAAACATTTTAAGTCTATACCTTACCTTCTAACAGGTAAAATCTCTTCAAATATTTAATTAATATCCAAAATACCACCTTTATTTGTCAGGATCGTTAACCTTTCCCTCCTCCCCCACTAATTTCCTTTATTGGTCTAATGAAAATTGGTTAATTTCCAGTATCATGTCTTGAGAGAGGAAAAACAAAACACGGAACAAACAACGAACAAAAGTATCTTTATTATCTCTTAGTGCTGTGAGAATTGTTTTTATTTTTCCCGCTTTGTTTTCCTCGCTTTTGCTCGGGCTGAAGTCGTAGCTGAGATGAACTTTGGCTGCATAAACAATTAAAAATTAATTTTAAAACTTTTGGCCAAAGATAAACGGAGAGGATGACGGTGAGAGGGACTCCGCTCCCCTCTTGGAATCAGTTAGCTCATTAAACCCGCCACATGGTCTTGTGGTTGGGGCTTTGGTCCAACTTTCCGACTGGAGCGGAGCGTGTGCATCATTACGCCGTCTTGGCCAGCTGCTTTGAAGTCGATTTTAAATGGGAAAGAAAGGCAGAGAGATGCGAAACTAAGCGAAACTATTTAAAATACCATTTGCTGGGCGAATCAATCGGCTGCGGATGAGTTTTGTAATTAGGCGGCCGGCACACAAACACGCCCACATAATGTATATAGACTCGAGTCAACGTTATTTCATAAACACGCTCAAGTGATTTGGCAAACTTCCGGAGGGGCCAAAGGATTGGGGATTTCGGATTTAGGGTTAGGGTTAGGGGGACTCTTCGCTTTGAGACAGGACAGGGATCCCAGCAGTGTTTGCCTGTCTGTTTGCCCTGCCCGGCAAAGGTCTCTCCTCCGGGTGGGTCCACTGTTTGACTTGAAGGTATTAGAAACTAATTTGTACAGCAGCCAAAGCAGCCGCAGCAGCAGAGCAGAGCAGAGCAGCTCGACAAGCAAAGCTAACCAGGATACAAACAACAATTGTTTGCCTGTCCATCCATCTATCCTAGGCTTTGGGCCCTTAGCCTGGCCATCCACTCTGGTCTTAGGCACATCACATCGCTGTTTTTGGCCCCTTTGGCAGAAGACAATGAGCAAAAAATCCAAATCCAAACGCAAAAGGCAAAAGGCCGGGCCAAATCCCCAACAAAAGCGGCAGCAGCAGCAGAATGGCTAAATCATATGGCCATGGCTAAAAGGGACTCTGTTGTCTGACAAAAAAGGACTCTCGTCTCGTCTCGGCCCGGCTCGTTTTTAAGTCGCTTGCGGCTTAAATTTTCTTAAATGTTACATTGTCTCTGGCAGACGACAGACTTCGACTCATGCTGGTCTTTTTATGGTTTAACTAAACAATCTCCTCACGAGTAAATATTTTCGGGCATATTTTGCGACGGCAAAAAGCAGATGCAAAACTTTACAATGAACCCGGAGAGCAAGCGAGTCCTCTGGGCTAAGTACATTTATCTTTAAGACTAAAAACCATAACAATTTGGTGTTGGAAATTTTGAGCTACGCATTGCAGAATTTATTCACACACACAGGGCAACACACACAACACCCACATGGACACACACATAGTTGAGCTTCATGGTTTATCTGCCAGATATTCGCACAAATATTTACCCGGGTCGAACATTTTATCGGAGCTCGCAGAATATGCTTAGCTAAGCGAATTGTTTTCAGCTGCAGCCACCGCTGCCGCCGCTACCCTTAAAGTTTCTCCTCCTTCCGGAGATAATTCAATTTAAAAACTAAAATTCTATGGTTAGTTTCTGGGATGTAAGAGAAATGAGCACGGAAGGTGTATTAAATAATGAGGAAAAATAATTAAGACCTTTATTTCAAAGGTAAATCAAGATGGCAATCTCTAGGGAAAGGAATTCTTGACTCCCAGCCAAGAAATCTCATTATTTCTACTTTTAGCTGACTAAACAAGTTTAACATTGTAGCTAAATTCGATCTTGAGAATTATAAGCACAATTCGTGCAACAACTTTACGTTTTATATTGTTACAGTTAGAGTTTTTCTTCTCAGCTATCTTAAATGAGGAATATGATAAATAATGAATGAATTGGTATTATTTTTGATGATTAAGCGAGCTTAACATTTTAGCTGAATTTGTACTTGAGAATTACAGGCGCAAACTTTACACTTAATATTGCTAGAGTTAGATTTTTCCTTCTCGGATATCTTAAATTTCAGTTGGAAACTAACTTATGTTGCGATTTGTTTACTGTAACTATTGGATCAAAGAATTAAATAAAATTTATTTAGTAATTTCTAGTACCTATAAAAACAAATATATCATAAAGTAATAGCAAGTAGATCTAGTCCTAGAGAACGGTTAAGAAAGAAACATTAATAAATTGTTTTCTTTTGAAAAGCTTCTTAAAATAAGGATTTTTTTAGTTAAACCCCACATGCTATCCATATATCTTTTCATCTTTGTTTCATAATTTTTATTTTATACAACTTTAAATACATTTAAAGGTCATCCTACATAGTTAAGGTTATCAGGTATCCGGGGAGCTTCCTATCTCTGACACCTCTTGCGGTTTCCACTCGAATTGCCAGCTTATTTTTTGCCCGACATCAGATGCCGCACTCGATCGCAATTGATGCGACGGCTGGCGGATAAATCAGGAGCGAATGCCTTTATATATATATTTGCAGTGAATTTGCATTGATGATTGTTGACATTTTAAACAAATATGAATACACTTATATACAGCCGACAGATTTCAGAATCCATTTTTTTTTAGGGCCGCCAGGCAAATGGGTTGGCTGTGAGCTGCAGTTGCAAATTGTTATGATTAATACGAGCATGAGCTCGGGGCTGCCACCGCCGACTTTTCATTATGGGCATTAAATTTTTGTACATTTTATTATTTAATTGAATTTCTCTTTATTTTTTATCGCACTTTTGGCGCAAAGCTAATTTATGATTGTTCAATGCGGCATGTAATTGCATACAAAAGCCTTTAATGATGGGCCATCCGCCGTTCGCTGGATCTGCGGCCGTATCTGATGGATGTATCTATGTGTATTTCGCATTCTGCACACTTTGACATTCCATAATTATATTCATTATTAATGATAACACAAAGCGAGTGAGATCCAAGAAATATTAGCGATAAAAGTTGATTAAATTTTAAGCGCATACCAATAATTAACCAGCCATAAATATAGACGTGATTTAAGACGGGCTTTAAAACTCCCATTGAACTCAAATCGCTTGACTTTCGTGCTTGATCTCTCATCTCTGCCCCCTCTCTCCTGGTGCGTGTCTTTCATCGTGGAACCAATTAGCGACCGGGAATTAAGTGCTCATCAGACGTCGTCTGTCCAGGCGGCTTAAGTCGTCGGCGTTGTCCTGCCAGCCCTTGCTGATCTCAGTCCGAATCCCAATCCCCAGCCCATTCCCGGCCATGCATAATAGAGCCAACACAAATTAGTCAAACGCTGGGCAAACTTGGCAGACTGGGAAACTGGCTGCCCGACTGGCTGCCTGGCGTGACGTCGTAAACAGAGCTGCAAATGCGTCGCAACATGCAAGGTTCCCCGTTTTGGAGAGGACACCACCAGACCATCAGACAGTTGGATCCAGGAGGACTCCATAGAAGGAGGAGGGGAGTAGCCGGGGCAATTGTAACTCCCAGTTTGGTCGCACGATTAATCGTCGTTGCAAATTGTTGGCACGTTTTCAATTGACAACAGAGAGTGCGTCGCCTGCACGGCAGCGTCAACCCCTAATTTGCACTATGACCCAACCCCATTCCTGGCCAGCTCCCTCATCATCCCTTTTCCTGCCCATCCCCGCTTCATCAGCTCGATGGGTTGGCGTGTAAATCACACGGTGTTTGCTCTCGCTCCTGTTGCATCTTTTACGTGCGTCGCCCTTATCCTCACGCCCATCCTCCTGATATCCTGCCCCGCCTCTGGACTTTCACGTGTGACAGGCCGTTTTAAAACGCCGACCACGACGCCTCTATCGTTTATTTTGAATGTAATTTTTCAAGTCGCGACGTCTTCCAGCAATGCCCATTAATCACGTGGACAAAATGCGATTCGCCATGGCAACAAACTGCAAAAAAAAAACAGGAGCCAGAATTGAAGGAAATAAACAATGGGGTTGGGGAAAAGGAGGCCTTGACGAGGCAATTCTTTAATTATACTCTACATAAAGAAGTTCTAAGAGCTGGCTTAAAAATGTGTAAAAAATATTTAAGGGAAATATTAGTTCAAGACAATTTCCAAAATAGAGAAAAAAAATTTATGAAAATACCTTTAACAAAACGTAGACTTAAATATTTATTACTCCTTCAAATTCCCTCCTCAAAAGCTTAAAAATGTAATAACCAATTTTCCACAATCCCTTAATAAAACACGAGCCCCTAGAAAATCCCAAAAACAAAACCCGACAGAGATCAATATAAGTACCAAAATAGTGCTAAAATTGTATGAAAATACCTTGAACAAAACTTGAACTTAAAATATTTATTTTTCCCTCAAATTCCTTTGTTAATTCCTTAAAACGTTCCTCAAAAGCTTAAAAATTCAATAACCAATTTTCCACATTCCCTTAATAAAACACAACCCCCTAGAAAATCCTAAAAACAAAACCCTACAGAGCTGATAATCTTGAACTAAAAAATTACCCCTTTACTGTGTAAACGCATAAAGTTTTCATCTTTTCCATTTACTGCAGTGATTTATTTCCTGTTTTCCCCACAAAGATTTATATGCCTTCTTTTGTGTTTCTGGGAGCAAACGCATATCCAATTTCATACTTTGCCGACACCCAGTTGGAAAACTTACTCCCCTTCTTGGCCCGAAAGTTAAGCTTCTTAGGGTATGATTGGATTCGACTTATTTCCGTTCCGGTGAAGAGTGTTGCATACTCACAGGCTGGAAATGATGCTGCTTCGGAGTCTGGAGCCCGGACTTTTGTTGCTGCTCGTTGACTATGTTAATAATGATGTTGTACGCCGCCCCCTTGGTGTATATTCAGCAACTACGAGGTCACGTGACTGACAGCCGTCGCATTACGGCCCTTTGTTTGCCGGGGATACCAATCCTCCCCCGCGCAAAAAGGCCAATGACAAACTAAATGCAATTTGATGCGTGTCATGCCCCCAGGAGCCCAGCAGCCCAGCAGCCCAGGATCCCTGGATTGGCAAGGAGTCGAAAATGCGTGGTAATCATTATTTGTGACAATTGACGAGGCAAATCAATTTTTTATTAGAAAAAACACTGAGCCAAGATCTAAGCTGTAAGCCCTAAGCCGCTGCCCGCTGTTGTGGCAGTTAATAAATATTTGTCACGCATGGCTTTGGATGCACTGCAGCCAGAGAGGTCGAGCTCCTGCTCCTGCTCCCAGGAGGACCTGTCGGTGGCACCTGCACACACCAGCATTGCATTGCCGGGGCCAGTGCGCTTAGGCACGTGACAGGCGTGAGCCGGGATGACCTGGTTCCTGCCCAGCTATTCCCACGACTTGTCACCTCTCCCGGACACACACACGAAGGCTATATCCCCCCACACATATGCCGCTGTGGCAGCCTCAATGTTGGTCAAAGTTGAATGCCTTTGAACGGCATGGCCACAAAGGTAAGGCAACGCGGCCGCAATTGCCCATTAATCAAATTTCCAATTAATTTACCACAATTAATTGTTGCGCTAATTGCAGATTCCGAGCACTACCAGCTTCAATACCAACACCACTGGATAGTGTCTTTAGTTAAGCCAAAGTGCAATTGGATCTCTGCATAATAACCTTTTGGAAAATCGGCTGACGAACATACGGACCTCGGATTCCCATCGCCTTTGAGCCGGCGGCAACCCTATTACGACCGAGTATTATTATTTTCCATCATTGTCAACATATAATCAGGTTCGATGACGAGTCCTGGTGCTGCTCCTTTTGCCAGACAGATGGGATAATAAATACACAGAATGCCAGCAGGAGAGCTGCAGGAGCTGCAGGGCTAGGACCAGCTTTTATGCAGTTGTAGCGCTTTATTGAAAAATGTGTGCACCATTCGAGAAAAGCTGCCGCCGCGTTACCTGCCTGAAAGTGCACAGAGGGAAAATATTCATCCCTGGGTTCTTAGTATTAATTTAAAGAAAAAAACACAGATTTTTCCTGTTGAATTTTCGCGGGTTACGTACATTCGAATTTCGATTTTTTACTGTGGCATACGGAGAAGATACCTTGGACAGAAGCAACGTTTATCGGTGGTACAAAATGTTCTCAGAAGACCAAGATGATGTGAACGACGAAGAGCGTGCAGGACGCCCGAGCACTTCAACAACAGACGAAAAAATTAATGAAGTGGAGAAAATGTTATCTGTATTAGAGTTGCTGAGGACCCAAACATATCGATTGGCTCGTGCCATTCGATTTTTATCAATGATTTGGGTCGCCGCGAAATTCGTACCAAAAATTGCTCAATATCGTTCGTATATCTCTGTTTCAATATTTTCTATATTATTTGCAGTTTCCCTTATAAGGTCTCTCTGACTCCTCCCTGTGTTTTCTCTCTCTACAACTGCAGTTGGAGCAGTGGAAGCCTGTCCAGAGCCAGACACAAATATCAAATATTATCGAGCAGCGCCGAGGCACGTTGAAAGGCGAGCTATTGACGGAGTGACGGGGTGTCTCCAGCATTTGCCAGCCGGTCCTGGTTGCCCGGGTTACACGTACATACGCCTCCTATATGCCCCTCCTGCCCTGCCCCTGGTAGCCTGCGTTGCCATGGCCATTGCCTGGGCCTCGACTTTGTTTGTAAACATTTCACGTCCATCGCTGGACCCGCAAATATTTCGCTGCTACTGCTGCCAGTGCTAGCTGTGTAAACTTTTTCCATTCGGGTTTTTTTTTTTTTTTGCTTCCATTTTCCGGCAGGAGAAAAGTGTGCCCCGCCGCACTGAGTGAAACAAATGAGAGGCGACTAGAAAATCGTGTTTCGTTGTGTGTTTTGTGGGTTTGAATACGAACCGACATCGACGGAAGGATCAAGCACACGCATATACACACAGACACCGACACCGACACCGCCCCCTCCTGGCAGCATGCAGAAGAAGGTGGCCCCCGAACGTCGTCCTTTCTGCGATCCGCGGCTGCAGGACGACAAGGTGAGGCGGCAGCGAACGCTTCATCTGCGCCGGGTATCGCAGGCCCAGAAGAAGGGCGAGAAGCGCCAGCTGAACGACTGTCCCTTCTTCAACCTGACCTATGGCTTTGATCAGCTGCCCCTGGATCCTGTCAAGGAGTTTCTGCAGGAGAAGATATGTGGGTTTTCTTGCAGGAAAATTATTTAGATACATTAAATATTATTTTCCTGGCAGCCCACATGCAGAACGACAAAATCGTGGGCCGCTGCAACCGCGAGTTCGACTTCCACACCTACGACCTGGACAATGTGAAGGAGGTGTACGACGAGTGCGACGATGACAGCCTGCAGGAGCTGCAGCTGGAGGACATAGCCATGCCCAAGGAGTTCGAGATGCTGCGCGATGCCAAGGATCACACCTACAACTTCGAATCCACGGGTAAGTGCCTAAGGATCCGTTCGGAGGGAGGGCCAACCACAATTAAATGGAACAGCATTTGCGCATTATCCCAGGTGCCAGAAATGGGAACGGGACAGGGGGAATACCCAACAAATTTGCCAGACATTTCATGTTATTCAATGAGTGAGAACTTTACCGCAAAAACATAACACTTAATACTTTATTAAATGCGAAAACATGCCCCGACCGAAGCTGCTCCTGCTGCTCTCTCCCACGCTCAGCTCCCGCAGCGCAGCTCGTTGGAAAATTGTTCACCTGTAAACATAAAAATTCCAAACATTATCCTTTTAACATAAAATTTTATAACCGAAATGAGAGGAGCAAAAAAAAAAGGAAGGTAAAACCGAAAAACAAATGCGTATGACATTTATTTGAATATCCTCTGGGAGAGCAGCGCACACTCGGGGGCCAAAGGGAAAGGACCAAGGACGGGTCGACTGACTCTCTCTACAACATGTTTATCATAGTGTTTTATTTAGCATTTACATGGAACATTTTTATGTTTCTGGTTTCTTTTTTTCCCTTGCTATACCCTTTTGGGGAGTCGAGTTCAGCTTGTTTAGAGACTTGGCCTGAATTGTTAATGAAATATATTTAAAAATTTAAATATCAGCGTTAAGTATCAGCTTTTTAAATTTATAAATACCTATAATTATCGAGTAATTATTTTCTAGAGAAAGGGAAACCCCCAATTGCCTAAATTTCCTCCGAAATAAAATCGATTCTACCTTTTGTCCCCGACTTCCTTCTATCGCTAGTTTGTAATAAAAATGTTTCATTTTTGTGTCTAGTTTTTTAATATTTAATGCCAGGAATGGCTGCTGCTCCCTCCTGCTGCTAATAAGGGATCCTTTCCGGGTTACACAATAGCGTAAAAGCCGTGTGCTGCCGATAGACATTAGCATGAAAATGTAACAAAACACTGTGTTGGTCCGCTCTCCCCAGGGGAATTTCCTTTGTGAGGGCTCGAAATGGAAATTAATTTATGTTTATTCATTTAAAAATCGAACTTTGTCGCTGTGACTTTTATTTAAAACAATTGCATGTTGCACAAACAAGTTTATTTGCATTGCCTTTCACGGGGCGCGTAGGAAAAAGTCATCCCAAAAAACGGAATTAAAGGGGGGGAAAAAAATCAAATTTGCAAAGTGCAGACAGACTCCGCATGTCACCCACTCCCTCCGAGTTCGTGGGCAAATATTAAATGCGATTTTCAATTTCATTTTTTTTTACATTATTTTTTACCATTTGTTTGCATTTGTTTTTTTTCCGCTTGCAGCTTGTAATCAATTTCCCTGGATTGACAAATGGATGACTGGCGGTAATAAATAAACGTTCATATTTACTCAGCGTGCATTATTAAAAATTTGACACCCACTCAAACCGATTGACAGTGCGGCCCAGCGAGCAGGAAATCTACGAAATGACCAGCCACCTCCTGGACCTCTACTGCCAGCGACGAGTGCGTGTCTTCTACCCCGGCTGCGGCACCAGTTCCTCCCTCTGGACCAACCAGCTGCGGCGCCTCCATGGATCGCCATCGGAGCTGATTGGAGCCTATCGGACGCCCACAGCCCGGCACCTGCGAGTGAATAATATTCAGCATGTGCCCAAGAAGAAGAAGTTCACGGCGGGCGATCACTATGCCTTTCGAACGCCACAGGGTAAGGGATTATATAATTAATTAAAGAAAGGATTTAAGCAGAGGTTTTGAGTTGAGTTTTTTCAGTTTAACATTTCTTTTTACGCTCTTTTAATGTTTAATGTTTCCTAGAGAATAAAGAATTAAATTAATTTGGTTTAATTTTCTCAGTTAACCGGTTTCGGTTAGGAATAATTTCTATAAATATTTTTGAAACTTCGGCAGTAAATTTGATCTCAAAATTACAATTAAAAATCCTTTATAATCCCTCCCAGAGTGCCGGAACGAACTAATTCGAGTGGGCAAGATAATTGACGAACTGATCGAACCCGTGCTGGCAGCAGCCGAGCACACGATTGGCCATGGACTCCTCAAATATAGCGAGAAGCCGATCCATTGCAAGGTCCAACCCGCGTCGCTTATCGAATCGGTGAGTTTGATTCTCTCTGTTCTATAACTCCTCTAATATATTTTCCATACAGAAAAAGAACCCGTGCAATGTGGACAAGCAATGGATCAAACGAAAGGAGTTTAAATCGAACAAAAAGTTTCTGCTGTGCCTCAAGAAAATGGAAGCCACGTGAGTGTAGCCCCAAGCCTGGCCAACATTAAATTAACCTCATTTATCCCAAATGCCAGCCGGGTTCAGTACCTGGCACCCATGCTGCCCGCGGATCCCGAACAGGAGAAGGTCAGGAAGCTGGCCATATACCACAAGGAGCTGGCCAAGGCCGAGGCTGTGTTTGATCTGAAGATGCAGAAGCGCTACCAGTGCCTGCTAAAGAGCGTGAGTTAGTTGTGGGTGTAACATAATGCTCCTGGTCCACGTGTCGCTAAGCGAATCTGTTACTGACCAGACATATGCTAAGCAAAGGAAGTGGGGGTATGAAAAATGAAAGCCAAATACCCGACCGCAATGACTCCCTGACCGAGACCATAAAAAACCCATCAAAAGTGAGCACCAGCGACGGGCGTAAATAAATTTTATCGTTGACTCCGACGCAGCTCGCTGCTGCTCCTCTCCTCATCCTTATCCCATATCTGTGTCCGTGTCCGAGGCGTCCATAAAAAATGATAATAATAAACTCCATACAAAGTAAACATGTGTGCGTGAGCGTGCGAGTAAATTAAGCTGCGTTGGCTTCCGGGGAAACGTGCTTATAAAAATTATATAATTCATACCTCGTAAATATTATGGTCTTTGGGGGGCGTGGTCAGAGTTATGAATAACGTGATTAGTTGTTAAAAAAATGAGGAAATAAAATAAAATAAAACCGCTTGTGTGTGGCGTGAATCTCACCCCGTTTAATCCTCGTTATCATCCCGGTTTAGATGTCCATAGTGCAGCTGGCGACATATCCTTCGCATCTGATAAGGAAAGCCTTCAGGCGCATCGATCCAAGGAGGGCACTGCTGCAGGATGCCTATAGGTTTATACTCAAGGAGGAGGTGAGTTCTGGCAGATTATTATAAGAAACTACAGCATTAAAGAGGTATTTAATCTGGGGATTTCTAGTTTATTCTATACACTAAATATCTCCCAGGAAAGCTCTCTTATTTATATTTTCCTTAATGTAATTTAAATCTAACATTTTAGCTTATATAAATTATTGTTTAATTGCCCACAAAAAGCAGCTGAAATTAACTTTTTATATTCCCAATTTATGCCACTAAAGCTTGACCACTTATTTGGCTAGGAATTTAAACGTTTTTTAATATCTATATCGATAATCTTTTATCGGCATAATTTTAATCAACCGCAAACAATTTTATTTCAATTATTTTTGTTATTTGAAGAAGATTTCTTGCATTTCTACCATTAATTTGACAAGGGAATGAGTGGAAATTAAACCAGATTTGGCTAAAATATACAAGCTTGTAACATATACACCGCGTATGGATTATACATACCGAAAGAGTTTCAGTCTGACATTATTAGTAAACTTAACTGGCGCTCATCTGGAGCTGGCTCAGGATTTGGCGGAAGTTTTGCGCCGAAAAAGTTTGCCGGCAGTGCGAGCATATTAAACATGCTCCTCGGCTCCCCAGGAACTGGAACTGGGACGGGGCGGAAGGTTAACTCCAAGTGGGATGACAAGTGACGGGGCGCGTGTTGATGTTTTGACGTGAGCGCCAAACAAACTTTGGCAGGGATTTAAGCTCTCAAGCACTTGCCATCAGCACCGGCAAATCAGTGCCGGCAAAGGCGGCTTAATGAGCAGCTGAAGATGTTCCGCCCTCATTCCCTGCTCCTGCAGTTCCCAAAACTAGTCTAGCAAACGCCTGGAGGAGAGCCAGCAAAGTTTATGCCACCTGTCGTCCCCTTTTCACCACTCCAACAGCCCAACTCCGCCTCCATTTCTTGTGTCTAATCAACTCATTACAGAAATATTGGCCCAAACTGCCGCCAGAAGTTATATTAATGGATTATCTGTTCGTTGGCGACCGTGGCGTGCGTCAGGACTTTGCCATCCTTATCATTGTGTGCCTCATCGATCTGCAGGAGGACTTCCGCCACCATACGAAGCGGGCCTTCCTAAACTATCTATTAGGGTGGGAGATATCCGACGATTTCTGTGTTCGTTACTCTATAACCTATTACCTTTTAACTGATAGATCCAGCATGGAACGAAAGCGTCTGCAGTTGGAGCGGGAACCCCCTGCCTTTCCCATTTTTACCACCAGTCAGCCTGTGCCCTGGCGGTCAAATATGCTGCTGGCCAAGAGTCGCATTGGCGAGGTGCTCATGATAACCCATCCCGTTGTCCAGGCTTTGAACAGACTCTGGAATGATCTTTATGAGGATCTGGTGGTGGTAGACCTGGGACAGCTGCTGCTGGCTCAAAGGCCCCTGGATGCGGACACCGTGCAGGTTTTTATACAGAAGAGTTGTGCCGAAGTTAGGGATGTAAGTTGATTTTAAAATATAAACTAAATAACTATATTAATAAAGAAATAGTTACTCCTCAACGACTGGCTGCCTCGCTGCGCCGACTTGGTAAACGAAATGAGGGGCACCTGGAAGGATTTGGTGCCCATGTCCGGCAAGTATGGCGGCCGTGCAGGCATACTCTTTTGCTGCATCCACTCGGCCATGTCGCGGAACCTCAACAGCCTCATCAGCAAGAGCATCAACTACCTGTTCAAGGTTTTATGCTCCTTTAAGGATGGCAACGACATTGATCAGTACTCCATGTTCGATGCCAAGCTAAAGAGAATTCCCCTGATGACACTGATTGCCTCTGTAGTGGGAGCTCACTTTGACCACGAGCCCATTGAAATGGGACCGGGCATAAGGCCCCCCACGAATATATATGCTTATGACGAGGATGATGCCGATCCCTTCCAGCAGCCGCAGACCAACATATACTCGGAAACTGTGAGTTAAGAAAGTTTATGATGAAGTAATTATTATTTTAGTTTATTTTTCAAGATCCCCGACATTGATGATGTGGCTCAATTTGAACTGGATCACAGCCACAAGCTGTACATATATCCCTATATGCAGGAGCTGCCGCGTATCTTCATCGATCACTTCAAGAGCATCCTGGCGGTGGGCTATGATATTCCACGACTCGAGTATATTATGTCGGGTGGGGGTAAGTAGAGCTCTTTATATAATATAAATATAAATACACTTTCTTATAATTAAAATAATAAACCTCAATAATTTAAAAGTATTATACTTGTAGCGTCAGGATACTAAATAAAATAAATTTAAATCTAAATCTAAATCCCCACAGATCCCGAAACCCATGGCTTTCTGCACTACATCGACGAGGACCACTCGGATTTCATGGAGCTCTGCGACAAAATAGAACAAATTGTCATGTCCAACTGGCATGGAGTGCATGTGTACCTCAAGCCCATCTACAAGTACTACTTTGGGCTCTTCCACAGGCTGATCATGCCGATGGTGGAGAAGGTCTGGACGGAGAACATCCTGCCCGAATTGGGGGTGAGTACCCGAGAGTGAGCCCGAGGCTCTGCGTCTCTGCGCCTTGGAATGGGATTTAATTATTTATTTCGATTTGATTACGCGCAATGATGCGTAGAATTAACATGAAATTTCATTATGCAATATTAATAGACTGCTGACAGACGACAGACAGGCGGAGGCGGGCGGGATTGGGATTGGTGGCAAAGTGCCTGGCAATTTGTGTAATTTGACAAGTTCCACCTTGCCTGAATCCGGATTATAGCGCCTGCCAAACAGGGCTGCCTCCCCTCTTGTCTGATTTCTGACAGTTTGTTGGCTATGTGCAATGTTTAATTAGACTTCGCAGCCTGTTGATTGTACGATTTTCGGCATGTTGCCGTACTTACCCATCCTCATACGCTCAATTTACGCCGAACGTCACCTCAAACTCCCTGCCATTTCCACTCCCGGAGTTTCCACTGCAACTTTTGCAGTTTCGCATTCATTAAGTTTTATGAAACGACCAGCAATTTCCTCTCCTCTCTCGATTCGTTTCGGTTTGGCTTTTTTTGTGCAATTTATATAAAATAAAAATGACTTCCGACTGCGTATGCTGCCGGCTGCCTGCTGCCTGTCGATGCATGAAATGCGAGCATCCACCACTGGCGGATGCAGTGGTGGCTCCAATGGCTTGGGAAAGGGGTTCCCTGCATCCCGAGGTTGGTCATTATTCGATTCGAAACATTGCAAACTCGTAATTAGAATTAACAAGCAATGAGATTGGGTTTCCTCTGTTAAAACAGATTTTAAATGATGAAATCTGATAGGTTTAGTATCAGAGTAGAATGTTCATTATTCTGATGCAAGGAATTTGGTATATTTTTTGAGTTTAAATTCAATTTCATTAATGCGTTTATTTAATTACATTTTCTGAATGCAAAAATGTACAATTTAATTATGCAAACTATGGAGAATGCTGTACATTTTGGCAGTAATGTAATTAGAAATAAATAAATCGAAATGGATATTGTAGTACAAAATAAATATGTTTCTATTTTACTTTATTTCCCATTTTTAAAGCTACAAAATTCAAACCTAGGCAGACTTATAAATATTTGTATATATTTTTTTAATAGAAGCACCTTTTAATAAATCCCCTTTATCTCCTCCTGGGGCCTCTGACTCCCCGTATAGCCCGTGATGGAGCTACTGAAAAAACTTCAGGCCGTGAGCGATACGACCTATTATCTGCGCGATTTCATTCCGCTCAACCTGTTCATGCTGGATAATCGGCACGTGAAGCTATCGCTGCGGATGTATGTGCGCGAAATCTACGATTTCATAATTGATTTTTACAAAGCCCTCAATTGGAACGAGAATCGAGCGTAAGTAGCCAACAGATTGCATCAGCTAAATGAAGTGCGAGCTTTCACTTAACTTTTATGCTGACTGCCTCCTGATAACTCTTTTTTTCTTTTTTTTTATCCTGCCACTTCAGCATATGCGAGGAGCTGGAGGAGATGTCGATGAAGGCCGGCGAGCGGCCGGAGGAGACGCCCGAGGTGGTGGCGCTGCAAAACTACATCAACGAGTGCCGGGAGATGCGCATATTTGCCATCAAGGATGAAATCAAGAACGTGTTGAAGCGCGTCGTCTTCCTGCTGACACACACCTACCTGTCCAGTGAGTGATGCAATTGGCTTGGTCAGGAGCATGTCCTGCCTGCCATCGTCCATCGTCCGTCGCTCGTCCTTTTCGCTGTTTGTGCAGCTGGTCAGGCCAGCTCTTTCTCCTTCAATTCTGGCCAAAACCCAGGACGCACACTGGGGGAAAATAATAACGGGGGGTTTGAAGTAAAGGATTTATAGATTTTTTCAGGGAACTAAAAACGAGAATATTTTATATTGGGACTTGTGTATCTATTATTCAGGTTATAGAAGGAGGAGCTAGCTTAAAAATTCAAATTAAATTCTGTACAAGTACTTTTATATTACAAATTGAATAATATGTTATTTCCAGTTAAGTAAAAGAGTTGGTTCTTTGTAAAATCAAGTTTAATACCAGAAAATTCTTTATTCCTTATTTTACTATAGATTTTATTTATTTATTTATTTGTACACTGTATATGAAATTATTAACTAAGTTATAGGATAACTTTTAGCCATAGCTGCTGTGGCTTTCGGCTTACTAAAAATTAAATCACATGTTCTTCTTATTAAACTGTTAAATATTTAATATTTTGAACACAAACTAATAGTTTTTATTGAAAATAGATACATGTTTATTTTGTTGATGATTTTTAAACCTTTGTTTATTTACTTTATGCATCAGATTAATTTTAAATTAAATTGTAGAAGATTTCAGTGGCACAAATTGAAGCATCTTGGTTCCAGGAAAATCTATTAAACTTTTAGAACCACTTATAAAGCATCTCATTGACTTCAGACCCCTATCCAATTTTTTTTCCCTGTGTACCGAGTGTGTTTGCTTTGCTCAGTGTTTGGTTTCTGGGGGAAAAGGGAAAGGAACAAGGGACAAGGGAACGGAAGGCAACAGGCAGCGGCAGGAAGTGCAGCCTCGCTTAACATAATTAACCTCAACTAACAAGCTGAGTCTACTAATTGGTTTTATAATTACTTGCGGTGAGACACCAAACATTGAGCTCCGCTAAAACCCCGAAAATGCAACTTAATGAGCTTAACAAATTCATGAATGTGTGAAAGTTGCTTTGACAACCGACAACCGACAAGTGCAGAGACAATAGCGAGTTATCCTCGAGTGCCGTCGGTGTGTGTGTGTGTGTATCTTTGGAATAGCTTCAGTCCCTCCCAAACCGAATCCGTATCTGTATCTGTCTGTCCGTTTGCCCGTCGTGTGTGGCTTTGTCACACCAAACACTCACGGATACAGCTTGTCAGGGAGCAAAGATACTCGCACTCGCACTCGAATAATTAATTAGTTTGTCCCGAAAAAAGGGAGAAGGACCAGCGCGCGCAGAGCCAATTAATTAAGAGTTAAGCGCAGTTAATTAGCAGTGCGTACAATCGAGAGTCATCCAGTCTAGTCATGTGGACCCACACTCCCCCATCCATTCATCTGCAGGCGACGAGCTCCATCTCAACTCGCGCACATTCATCCTGCCCGGGGAACTGGAGGAGGTCCTGGATCTCAGCGCCGCCCGCCTCTCGGTGGTGCGTGATAATCTGGAGCTGGCCCTGCGGTGAGTTTGATGCAGATTAGAACCGGAACAGATCCACAGATACTAAGCCCTCTCTCTCTCTGGAGCAGGGAGCGCCGCATGGAGTTCGAGAAGCTGCTGGCCCAGGAGAAGCGAACGATGGACGGCTTTCGCATACGTGAAATCCGGGATGTGCTCACGCTGGAGGAGCTCAAGGAGCGTGTGGATACGGTCGATATGCTCTTCACCACCATCGAGGTGAGGGATTACCTCTAATTTTCACATAAAGACTTTAAGATGTATCTCTTTCTTAACCCCCCCGTAGAATCTCAGCCGCGAGGCAAAGGCTATTAATACGGAGGAGACTCTGCTGCAAATTGATGTCTCCGCTTTTCCGCTGCTGGCCGAGATCATCGAGAAAATGGAGCCCATCGAGAAGCTGTGGAAGACGTCGTATGAATTCGAAAAGGATTATCTCATTTGGTAAGCAAGACCCCCCATCGCTTAAGCCCCTTGCAATTATACTTCTGTCAGCCCGAGGCAGTGTGTGACACTTCCTGCGGGGGCAGGAGATGGTAAAGGAATATTCCAAATTGAAATGGCCCCAGTCCGGTCGTTTCCATTGACATTGCTGCACGCAAATCCCAATACCAATCGTAGTTGGCCCCTCACTTAATTCCCAGCCCCAGTGCGAATTCCAGCAGAAAATTCAGTTGAGTGGTCCGCTTATGATGAGGCCACTCCTGCTCCTCCTGCTCCTGGACAAGTTCCTTTTTTCGTGTATTTCTATTTACATCTCTCTCTCGTCTGGTGCTTTCAGGATGTTCGAGCGCTTCGAATGCCTTAATGCGGATGGCGTGCGGGAGCAAGTGGAGAATATGCACAAGGTAAGTAGTTGCAAAGTCGGAAGTTGTCATTCCAGCACTGGAGAAGCCTCCACTGGAGCAGCTCCTCCTCCTTCTCCTCCGGCGGAAATAAAAACGAGCAACGACCGACAAAGTTTGAGCTGTTGTCGGATTTCTCCTGCTCAACTGCCCATGCATGGCTCCTGTCCCAGTCATTCTCCAGCTCCTCCTCTCTGTTCGGTTCGGTGTCTGTCTGTAAGCCAATGTAGCAACTAAAATGCAACTAAAAACCTCAAGCCACCTAGAGGGGCAATAGTAGTAGCCAGTAGCCATCGGTAGTCTGTAGTAGTCAGCAAGGGACAAACCCGACCAGCAACCAACAACTGGCTGGCTGTAAAAAGAAAGTTCCACTTGGCAGCCGAAAAGTATGCATGGAAAAAATGCCCAACATATTTGGCGGCTGCCTGGGAGAGGAGGAGCTGGGGCAGACCCCTCTGGGGTCAGCTGGGAAGCCGTTCGGAGCTACGCAAAAAAAATACAAAAAAAGGCAGCACAAAGGCGCAAAGGGAAAGTCAGTTGAATTGAATTTTTCGGCACAGCTGAAGCGGCAAAGTGGGGACACAACAGTTGCCCAAAAAAATGCAGGGAAATCCAAGGGAAAAGCAACGAAGTGGGGAATACCCTGTTGAAAGGGAATTTGTTTGAGTTTTATGGGTTTTCTATAGTTTTTGTTATTTATTTAATATCTATAAGTAGAAAAGAATCAATTTTTTGAGGGGAAGGCCTGTTGAATGGAAATTTGTTTGAGCTCTATGAGTTCTCTATAGATTTTTATATTTTTTTTAATATCAAATAGCAGAAAATAAATTAATTTTTCACTGGAAGTTCAAATGCATGCAAGGTTTTTGTTATATATACAGAAACTAAAGAAGACCTTAAAACTATAAACCATTTATGGTCTTAAGCCTTAGTTATTGTTAAAGAAAGATGTATAAAAAGTTATTTAATAATTATTGATATAGAAATTGTTATATGGCTACACTATGCAAAGTACTTAATCAATCAAACCTAAATATACAAGTAGAAATATATACCTATAATGGTCATAGAGTAACTTATATATATATATATATTATAGATTCTCTCTGTAATGGTCCTTGTTTCTAGGTTTTCTAAAGCAGACAAAATATTCATTCCATGAACTAAATATTTTCTATTGTTATTTAAGATTAAATCCAGAAATGTTTGCATTTATTTGTAGTTAAAAAAAATTAATTTTCAATTACCTAAACCTGTAATGAAATGAAACAACCTTAAAAACCTCATTAAAGTACCCTCTCCAAGCTTTTTCAAGGCACTTGTCCCATAAAAGAGAATCCAAATGCATTTATTTCTGTATCCCCCAGTAAAGGTATCCAACCGAAGACCACCTAATTAATTGCATTCCAGCAGCCTTTGCCTAGAAACTTTCACTGGTCCAAGGATAGCTTTTGCTCCTTCTCCTATGAAAACCCATTAATATCCTTCCCCCACCAGATAATGTACAAGCTGTCCCGGCAACTGGCCTACAATCCGGTGGCCAAGCGAGCCGCCGAGCAGATGCGCATGAAGATCGAGAAGTTCCGCGTGTACCTGCCCGTACTGGACTCAATCTGCCGGCATGGCCTGGAGAAGCGGCACTGGGACCAGATATCCAAGATCCTGGGCCGCAAAGTCAACCCGAAGCTCTTCCCCACGCTCAAGGACATGATCGATGTGGACATTATGAGCATTCTGCCGCAGCTGGAGGAGATTGCCAATGCTGCTGGCAAGGAGTACGATTTGAATAATGGACTGAGGATCATGCAGGCGGACTGGAAGGACGTGATGTTCGAGGTGCTGCAGTACCGCGACTCGGACACGCACATCCTGGCCAGCCTGGATGATATTCAGACGCTGCTGGATGACCACATAATGCGAACGCAGGCCATGAAGCGTTCGCCCTTTATCGTGGCCCTGGGCTCCAAGGCCGATGACTGGGAGGCACGGCTGCTGCTCATCCAGAACATCATCGATGCGTGGACGCAGGTGCAGATCACCTGGATGTACCTGGAGCCGATCTTCAGCAGCGAGGACATCATGCGACAGATGCCGCTCGAGGGACGCAACTTCAAGGCGGTGGACAAGCTGTGGCGCAAGATCATGAAGCATACGCTGAAGGATCAGCATGTGATGGCGGCCACCGAGTATCCGGAGATGCTGGAGATCTTCACCAAGGCCATTGAGGATCTGGAGACGGTGCAGAAGGGTCTGAACACGTATCTGGAGCAGAAGCGTCTCTTCTTTGCTCGCTTCTTCTTTTTATCCAACGATGAACTGCTGGAAATCCTGTCGGAGACCAAGGACCCCATGCGTGTGCAGCCGCATTTGAGGAAGTGCTTCGAGGGGGTGGGTTTTTTCCCTGATTTTTAGAGGAGAGTTACCTTTTTAATTCTTGATCTCTGACAGATTGGCACCCTTAACTTTGACGACAACATGGAGATCACCGAGATGATCAGCGACGAGGAGGAGCGTGTGGCCCTGGTGCGCAAAATCAATCCCGCTCTGGCCAATGTGAGCGATTCCTTTCCATGTCCTTCTTTTCTGGTGATTAATCACCTTTTTCTTGCTCCGCAGGGCCTGGTGGAGCTCTGGCTCAAAGAGGTGGAGATGGTAATGCTGGACAGTGTCAAGGAGCAGATGCACGAGGCCTGGGAGGACTATGCCGTCGTGGAGCGCATTTCCTGGGTGGTCTCCTGGCCCGGACAGGTGGTGCAGGGCATTTCCTGCATGGCCTGGACCTACGAGGTGAGTGGGGGGTTTCCACTCCCATAAAACAGCGATAACCGCAAGGGCGTCGTGGACAACAAATGTCCATCATCTGGCTGTCAGGGGAGCTCGCTCTCTGTTTTGCCTCTGACAGTGAGATTAGCTGGAGTTCAGCACCTTCTTTCCCTGCGGCACTCCGTCGTGGCGTTGCTTCTTTGTGAACGTTTCCCTTTTGGGCTTTGACTTTGAGAGAACTTCCCACGCTGCCGGAGCAGCGAAATTGAAAAAATCATATTTCGCTCTTTATTTGCGTTCGCTCCGCTGCAGTTTCTCAGACACTTTATGCCTTTGCCCTGAGTTTCCAGGTGGAGGAGGCAATCGAGACGAAGGAGCTACCGGCTTATTTGGAGAAGTCCAATCTGCAGATTGCCGACCTGGTCCAATTGGTGCGCACGGATCTGCAGGCAGGCGTCCGGATAGCCGTCGAGGCGCTGATTGTCCTGGATGTGCATGGTAAGTAGAGGGGGGAAACCTAAGGGAAAAATGTGTACAATCTTTAGGAATTTTATTACAAATTTAAACTGCAGGTTAGAGTTTTATAAATGAAGAAATATTTAAGTTGGGGATATAAAATCTTATTAATATGTTATCGTTAAAGACCTTTTTTGATGGTTTATTAATTATATTTCTCGGTTTTGATTTAAATTATTTTTTTAAGAGAGTTTTTTTATTCATAAAGCATCTAAGATTTTAAAAAAGAATGGGAAAACTCGGCTGGTTTCTTACGCCTTTCTTTTTTCCTAACTCGATTCTCTATCTCATATTTAAATATTTTTAAAAAATTCAAGATTAATTTCAGTGTTAATAAACAAAGATTTTTTAGAGGCTAACCGCTACAAGAATAATAGAAAAACTCCCTTATGTTATATGTAGATTATTCTATATTTCTTAGATTTCTTCTTAGTTTTACCTTTTTATGTGTTTTTTTGGTTTCGTTTATTAATTTGTAGTGTGACCGTAGTCTTCTTAACATTAAATGCTTAATGCTTAATGCGAAATTCTGAATGCTAACTAATGCTAATATTTATATAATAAATGCCCATAGATCGCGATGTGGTCAAGTATCTCACCGATATGAATGTGTCCAACATCCAGGACTTTGATTGGATCTCCCAGCTGCGCTACTACTGGAAGGTGAACGAGAGTGAGTGTGCCTTACAGGCTCATTCTTCCTGAATTTACCAAAACTATAAATTCCGCAGAAAACGAGGATTGGGTGTGCGTTAGCATGGTGGTCACAGATGTTCAGTACGGCATGGAATACCTGGGCAACCTGCCCCGGCTGGTGGTCACTCCCCTCACCGATCGCTGCTACCGGTGGGTACCCACTACTCCTACTCTCCACACGCCATTTATCTTGCACAAATCCCACGTCCTCACATGCTCCCTGTATGAATATCGCAAAATATTAATTGACAAACCGTTGCAAACGAACATCTCTCCCCCTCCGCTGCACTGCATCTAAAAGTCAGAGGAGGACCGACCGGGACCTGGCCACGTTTATTGGGAAAATATTTATTTTATTTCGGTGCATTTTAAATTTATTTTCATTTTTCAAACAAAATACGCAAAAAGCGAGAGAGGGAGCTGAAAGCCTTTTTGATGTTTAAGCTGCCTACGACAAACACACAATAACATTGGCGGCAGTTTCAGGACTAAAGGAATAAGGACACACTAACACCAGCACAACACACACAAACTGGTAGCAGGCTGGCAGGCCGTCGTTGTTGGCAAGCCGGCAGAAAGGACATTTTAATGGGGTTTCCGATAAAACTTTTATATTAAACAAATAAATCAATGTTGGACAGTTTTTCACACACACACACACATGCGCGGCACACTAACACTGACACTCCTGCCTGGATAGTTAAAAAAGGACAACAAAAAATGTAACCGAGTGTATATAGATATTTGTATGGTTATGCCCCGGAAAAGCTAAAAAATATATGCCCAAGCAAACCGAAGTGGGGACACTGCCAATATGATAAAAATATGAACTTGCAAAACAAGCAGCTAAAAATAAGCAATTTATGAATGAGAAAAGGTCGAAAGGGATTTGATCGAACCAGGGAGTTCTGTTTAGGAGAAAATTTAACATTAAATTTTAAGTAGTTTTGGTAATTAAAATAAAATACGGAATTATATTAGGATTTCCTTATCAAATATTGGATTAATATAAAGTTGAGCACATAATAATTATTTTATAAGAAGGTATTCCACTAAAACTTTCGTATCTTAAGAGAAACAGAAGCTTAACCTCACGGAATGCTGCACCGTGATTTAGGTAGGATTGCAGATACATTTATAAAATCCCTTTCTAGTAAAAAAGTAACAAAATTCAAAGAAAAACTAAGCCAACCAAAACTTGCATTAGAAATCCCAGTTAACCCTTCTCCACTCCCTAGTCCCAAATCCCCAAAAAACCCCAGAAGCTTCCCATTTTGCAGCCTGCAAAAAACTACCCATAAATGACAATTTTTTAAACGAAGCTGCTGCCGCTGCCGTGAGAAATGTGAAAAAATGCAAAATAGATATTAAAAGCGTGCCCAGTCCCATGCCCATGCACCATCCATCAACTCTTTGTTGGCTCTCCATACTCCGCACTATAAATTATTATAAATTCCCCTATTTTTTCGCTCTCTCTAATTCCCGATCCGTCGGAGTGCAGGACTTTGATGGGCG
>VNKF01003099.1:0-22455 GCA_008044355.1 Drosophila lacteicornis
AGCGGGCAAACGAACTGAAAGTCCCTACAAGAAGTTCTTTTAAAATCGCGCACGAGTGAGCAGAGGTAGAACCCCCTTTTTATTATCCCCTTTTTAAGTCCGTTCCCCATTTCGGTGGGTTGCATATGCAACCGCGCCCGCTTTCTAATGCACTGGGAAAAAGTTAAGTATCTTTTAGCGATATTGAACTCAACATGATTATATATTTTCTTATAACTTTTCAGAAAATGTATGAATATTTGTCTTGATTTATTTGGAATTAAAAGGGTTAATTAAAGATGCAAATATGGTCGTAAATTATTGCTCAGTGCATGTGCTAGCCGCAGGTTTTTTTTGGGGCCTAAGCCGCTCTCTCTCTGTGTCTTGGCTCTTCCGCTCTCCTGGCGGCTTTCGTGCAATGCATTTCTATTGTTCTTGGCTGGAGAGAGCAGAGCCAGTAAACTGCCAACGGGATAAAGAAATTACAAAGGCAAAAACAATGCGGGCAGGGGAGTTCCAGCTGAGGGGGAAATGGCCAAAACAAAGGCTGCACTCCTGTTGGCCACTCCTCGAAAACGTAACGAAGTCGCCGTCGCTGTGGCCGTTGCCGTTGCCGTCGCTGTTGTTGCCACAAAATGAGCGCTTTATACCTACTTAGATCGCTATAAATTTGGCTTAAGGCAAGAAAAGTGTTGCCGCCGCATTGTGGGCACAGTGGGGCCTTTCAGGCCATTCGAGCGTCCTAGTACAATGGGCGGAATGTCAACGCGGTTTAGGAGTGCTCCGCCGTGCAATCTAGTTCGGGTTTAATCAGAAATTATTGAGCAAGCTATATAAATACGATTTTAAGAGGTTTTTAGGCCAGTTGATTGAGGTATTATAAATTGCTAGATATTTGCATTATTTATTAAACATATTAATCAATTAAAAATTTAAAAGACATTTGATTCATAGAAAATTAACTATAAAATCCCACTACTTGGAGCCTTTTTCTTGTACATTCAAATGATCCATTTTGAGATCTATTACCATTTTATGTTGTTTTTAAACTTAGCCTCAAGACACCAATTAAAATGTCAGTAACACATCTATAAACAGAAGCTTAATTGTTAAACATAATTGGCAGTAAAAAGCATACAGAAGTAATTTCAATTCGTGGCCCTAATTATTTTATTAAGCATATTTGCCATTTAATTATATTTTTTAGCCACTGTGCTGGAGAGCAGGCTCCTTGCGATTCCAAGTCCCCGAGTTGCCGAGCTGCAGAGTTTGCCTCGTTGCCGTTAGTGGAGTTTAGACGCCGCCGCGAGTCCGCATGATTTATGCGATTATTCTTTGCGCAGCGCCCAACTTTATTGTTTTATGCTTTTGTGGCCAGCGACGGTTACTCCGGCGGTCTGACCCTCTGTTCCTCTGGCGTTCTGGCAATCCGCTGGATCGCCGCTCTGCGACTTGCAACTGCAACTGCACTCGTATCTGGCCGAATCGCCGCTGGCTCCAATTCCAGCCTCACTCTTTCCTCCAACAAGTCCATGTGCAAGTGCACTCGAAAATATTATCTTTAATGATGAGATAAGTTTGTATTAAAGTGCGCTGATCAATTTTGGGGAGGTCTTTTAAAATAGTCTTGAATATTAGTTAGATATTACTCTGAAGTAGGAAATGAGTTTTTGATTTCCGTTTACTGGCAACTTCTATTAAAGTAAAGAATGCAAAATTAAGAATGAATTATATTTAAATCAACTAAATTAGGTATGATAAAATATTAAATATTAAGCATTCACTGCAGATAATAAGCTATCTTTTCTGAATCATGGATTCTTCAGCTTGAGAATGTATATAAAAAATAAATATCTGCTCCCAATTAGCACACATTTTCCTGAGTGTCGCGAAGGGGGTGCTGTGCTGTAGCTGGCAATTATTGGGGCGATGGAGCATATGATGGCCAGAACGCAGTGCAGCTGGGCATCGAGGAATCAGGGTATCCGAGCTATCGGGGCGAAGGGTGTCCGAGGTATCGAGGCATGCGCCGCAGCTTGCCGCGCCGGGTTAATGTCTTGTTGGTTATTGCCACGTCTGTTTTGCACTTGGCTGCCATGGGCCCATTTGTAATTTGGCACTAACGGGTCTGTTGATCCCATAAATTGCACTGCCACATGCAGCCGGGATTGGGAATGGGGGATTGGGATACCGACCGGCTGGCTTATCAATATCTGGCCATTGGAGCAAACCTAGACGAGTTCATTACGGGGCGTATCGCGGTAATAACTGTCAGATCCGGAAACGCATAAACCCGCAATTTTATCCACCGAAAACACCGAACCGTGGCTGCAATTAGAGGCGTCAACCTTGGGCATGCAAATTATTCCGGCTCCAACTCCGACTCCGGCTCTGATTTCAATTATCGAGCTTTGGTCCGGTTTTCGACATCGCCATCGCCATCGCCATAGCCGTAGCCCCGTAAATGTCCAACGCGAATTGCACTGCAGCTATTTTCTATATATGAATTACTCTCGGCCATAAAACCACAGCAATTATCGGCAGTTTCCCTCTCATAACATTTTTGTCTTCTAGACTTGGCTTTCCGTCTTAGCCGCCAACCAATTTGAGTTGGCTTAGCCTTTGCAGCGCTCGGCTTCAGCGGCTGCGGTCTATTTTTGGTAACTTGTCCCAACAAGCGGCTGCGCGGCTATTGTTGCCATTGGTTTTTGTTTTGGGGCGTGTACCGAGACAAAAACTATACAAATCCATAACTGAACAGGGACAAGAATCGATCCGATCGACCGAATCGGTACCGTGGGATCTAGAGATCAATTTTAAAGGTGGTTTGTAATTAAAAATGCCTGAAGTGGATTTAAATTTAATGCTATTTATATTCTCAGGAAAAAGGAGGTTCTTAACCTTTACGTCAAGGCTTCTAAGGGAAATCTTTAATCTAAATTGTGAAAAATAAAAATTAATTTGGCATTTTTATTATTAAGTAATATACATATATGTTTCTGCAATTGATTATATCTAAACATTTTGATTAATTTCTGTACAAAATCTTTTATGAAAGTCTTCTTAGAGTTTACTTTCTGCCATTTTTATGGACAAGTGTCATGCTAAAGAAATTCTCAAATTTAGCACCAATTACTGATATTTAAGAAATAATATATGTGTTTTCAAATAGAAGAACTAATTTATTTATTATAATTTTATTCTATTTTCGATGCTCATAGAATGCGAGTGGTACCGTGGATATTTTTAGCTTCTAAGCATAAGCTTTAATTTGATCCTTAATTCTTTAATAATAGTTCGTTTTAGTGCTTAAGGGGGCAAATACATAGAGAAAATAGAATTCAACATTTTTGTATGTGTTGGTAGTATAGCTCCTTAAGAATATATCCAACAAATTTCAAGTATTTTGGACGTTATAGCAGCTTACACCCACCTACCATGAGCGCTCTATATCACCCGGTAATATTGCGCCTATGTGCGCCATTTGAAAAATCTTAGTATAGTACAAAATATTTTTGTATAAATATCCAAAGGTTGCGTAATCCATTTGCCAAGTTTCAAAAACGTAGCTTGGTATTTTTTCTTAAAAAAAAATAATGAAATGCATGTGAATGTGAAGTGTTCTTTACATATCTCCCCTCTTAATAGATTTGTAAAATATATATGAACCCAAACTGTATTTATTCCTCAACCAAATCTAATCAAATCAATGATTCAGTTTACATGCCTTGTCCATCGGCTGTAAAAAAAAAATGGTACAAGTGGTGACCCAAATAACCGATTTCATAACTTTTATTGACCTCCCATCGACAGCACACGGTCTATTATACCCGGCTTGAGTGTGGAGTTATTAGCGTGGCCTAAACAAAATGCAGTTGTGACTTGCCTTCTTAGCTGCAGCTGCACCAAAGCTGCAGTTGTGGCAGCTTGTGTTGCCGCTGTTGCAGTTGTTGCAGTTGCAGTTGCAGCCTGTGTGCTGTGCGCTGTTGTTAATGTGAATTTGATTAAAGCGAACGGGCTGCGAAATGCAGTCCAAATGGGAGCCAGGCTTTTGGGATCAGAGCCCAGATATCAGCACTCGAGCCACTCACTTCGGGCCAGCGCCACTCGACTCCAGCGCCAATTCAATTGCTTATTTACAATGTGCTAAAATTGTGTGCCCCGACAATTGTTCATTAAAAAGTCGGCACGAAGCGATATTGATTTTGGTTTTCGCTGTCCGGTTTGCGGCATAATTAAATGTGGGCACAGCCGCAAAACACGCCAACTTATCGAAATAATAACATTTATTTTAAGCCAATCCGGCCACGTCATGGTGATACCACCGCCGCCTAGTCGCTCGTCCCTCGTCCCTCGCCCCTCTCATATCCACGCCCAGTCCAGTCCCAGATCCAGTTCGGGCCAGAGTTCCAGTTTCGACTTCGAGTTTCGACTGCACTTCCAGCTGCACGGGGCACTTAAAATTTGCATTTGCATTTCATTTAGGAATGCAGCTGCAGCAGCAGCAGCAGCAGCCGAGTCTTGCCGCTACAATGATGACCTGACATTACTCATACGCCCCGCCAATCGAAGCCGTATCGCCTCGGCGAGAGTGCCATAAGTTTGCCAATTAGACTGCGGCAGATAGTCCGACTGCAACTGCAACTGGCAACAGCTTTTGTCCATTGCAACTTGTTGCCCCTGCCCCAAAGACTGCACTGGAAAATAAAGAGAATGCTTACAATTAGCTTAAGGTTTGGGATCTAATTGTACAAAAAAATTGACTTCATTTGCAAATTTAAACTCACTTATTTTACATTTACATTTACTTTATTTTCATCAACATTTTTTAATAATTATAAACATGAAAACGTTTTTGAAACTGATTCCATTCTTAAAAGGTTTTATTTTTCAGTAAAATATGTTTTTATATTAATACATTATGTAGGAAATTAATAAAAAATTGAGTTATTTCATGGGAAATTATTTTTTATACGTTAATTTTATAATTAGAAAATCAATGAAATCATGGAATCGTTGTAGAATGTAGAATATGTTAAATTTTTTGGAAAATATAAAAATTACACTTTCCAACTCCACAAGAGCAAAACAAATATATACCTTTAATGCAAGGAAATATTCATATTACCGATATTGATACTAAAAATAGTTTTTTTTATTTATTTATTTAGTTTTAATTATTTTTAATACGTTAATTTTATAATTAGAAAATCAATGAAATCATGGAATCGTTGTAGAATGTAGAATATGTTCAATTTAATTGATAATCATATTACCGATATTGATACTAACAATAGTTTCTTGTAGTTTCTTGAGGCAAACATGAACAAATTGTTTTTAAATATTATTAATTGAAATGGATATTCTATTATTATATTTCATTTTCTTTTATATTTTATTTTTATTTTTATATAAAAAATATGTGTAATAATAAAATTATGAGCTTTGTTTACTTGAAAAATCGTATAAGTTGGGGCTAGAAGATCTTTCTTGGGTTGTTTAAGAGTTAAGCTAACTAACATGGAAACAAAAATGTAATATATTTAATTTGAAACATTAGTGTGACTTATTATAAGAATATACATATACTGATAAAAATATTTTAGTAAACTAATTTATTGTAATATTTTTAATTTGAAACATTAGTGTGACTTACTATATTATAAGAATATACATATACTGATAAAAATATTTTAGTATTAGTAGGATTAATAGGATTGGAGATGGTTCGCCAGATATTGATACAGCAATTAGCTCAGCCAAGTTTTAAAAACCTCTAAAGTTAATCTATCACAAAAATAGAAAATTTATATTATCAACAGAGCTTGATAGAATAATTAAATACAATTTTTTTTAAGAGTGTGCCAGCCTGGAAATGCAGCAACTTACAAACCAGCAAACCGACAACTGGCGATTGTCGCATTCGTAATGAGTTCTGTGATCCCCGCGGTCGCCATGCAAATTGCCGCCTGTCAGCGTCGCCTGTCGAGTGATAAGCCAAGGCGAGTGCTGAGTTTTCGCCACCGGCGTTGGCCATCAGCCCATTGGCGTATCATCGGTGAGGAGGTCTGGTCTGCCTGCTATCCGGCCGGGGGATTGGGAGCTGGGAGCTGGGGATTGCCGGCTGTCAGGCGATAGCCACTCCGTGCCCAGAACTGCACACAGTCCTTGGGTGTGGCATGCGGCTTTCTCGACACGAGAAGTCAATTTGGCGCGTTGGCAACTGTTTCACTCCGTTTCAATTCGATTCGGCGTCGAGTTCCCACCGAATGCGACCTCCGCTGACACAGAGACCTACAAACAAAAAATGTATAAAATGATCATAAACGGATTTCCACTTTCCACGCTCACTTTCCTTTGACGGTAGCTCGCATTTTATGGAAATTTCTTCCACCGAAAGAGCCCAACTTGAGATGCAACAATTAAGCGGAGGCAGCCCCAGCTTAACCAATCAACTGGGAGCCGGGCTTCTCCGGCCAGAGAGTTCTGTGATTTGCATATCTAAGGCATTAACTAACTGAATGCCCGTTTGGGCTTTTGATGTTGCTTTGCATAGATTTTAAGAGAACTCAAGTATTTATTTTCATCTGCAGCCGCTGTGGTTGCCTTTTCCATGATGCCTGTGCATTGTTCGAACATTCATCTACCGTTAAGATGACGGACCAAGGGCCTTCACCAAAATTAGTGCCAGAACGAAAATGTAATGCTCTTTTCTAGAAAATAAAAATGTAGTATGGTAAATAAAATCAGGGAGGTTTTATTTTATTAAGTCTATTTATACTCATTAAAAATATAATTTTAGACAAAAGTTTTTAATGCAGGGAAAGAGATATTACCTTCTCTATAATGTGTTTTTTTTAATTAGCATCAACTGGTAACTCGATTTAGCCATGTCCGTATGTCTGTCCGTCAGTCTGTCCGTCAGTCTGTCCGTCAGTCTGTCCGTAAGTATGTCTGTCAGTCTGTCCGTCCGTCTGTCCGTCAGTCTGTCCGTTAGTCTGTCCGTTAGTCTGTCCATTATTTTGTCCATTATTCTGTCCGTCAGTCTGTCCATCAGTCTGTCCGTCAACCTGTCTGTCAGTCTGCAGCAATATATCCATCAGTCTGTCCGTTAGTCTGTCCGTAAGTCCGTTAGAGAGTCCGTTAGTCCGTTCCTGTGTCTGTCCGTCAGTCTGTCTGTTTCTACGGAAATAACCTCTCAGTTTAAGAGCTATTTGTATGAATCTATCCCTATAGTCTTCTTTTTTTTCGATTAGCTTACCTTTTCCAAACGGCGTGAATCGGAAGACTATAGCTTATAGCAATATCTAAAATTATTAATATTTTTAAGAATAAAATCAACTTTATAATAAAGCTTTCTTCCGAAATTAGCCTCTTTTCTTGCTTTAAAATATATATCTAATATAATATATAATTTTAATATAATGTATTCATTCACTTTATTTATATTTAGTTCCACTTCAAAGAGTACATATGTATGTATGCATAACTTGCTATTTGTGTATGCTTAAAGTTAGAGAACTCGTCCCAACTTCTGGTCTATTGACAATGTTAATTAGCCCCAACTTAGGTTAGGGTAATGTATTCGGTCTTTGCCGTTTGCTGAAAATTAATTAGACTCAATTTGTTGCTCAACCATCAAGACGGACAACAATGGCAGCTGCAGCAGCTACAGCAGCCGCTACGGCAACGGCAACGAATGCATCTTAGTTTTTGCCGGACAAATTCTATGCTCATATTGTGAGCAGGAAGGCAGGGAGATGCCAAACAAAAAACCCGAATGTTTGCGCTTACAATTCTCATGTAAATGCCAAAAGTTTCCACATTGTTAAAACGCGATTTGATGGAAGGGGACGGGGATGGGGCCAGGGGACCGGGCGAGGGAACCGAGTTTTACCAACTTAAACAGAGGCGAACGGTAAACATGTTGCTGTCAACATTTACATGCCAACATGTTGCTGGCCACCGATTAGAAAGCGCCGCCTTTTTTAGATAAGGTCTGTCCACTGAAACCACTGGTGCACTGAGTCCACTGAGTCCACTGGCTCCATTGAGTCCACTGATTCCCAATGGCCGCCAATGGAGCGTCGACGAGAATCATTAGCTGGCACTTTCCCGAAGTGTCTGCCCCAAAGACAGCTGTGCACGGAAAAAATGTCACCGAAATTGGTCATCAATTAGATGGTTTTGTTTTTAAAAATGGATTTCTATTTATGGAATATCTACCTCACAAGATTTTTACTTTCTTAGGCATTTGAAAAAAAGGTGTATATTTTTTAGGATAATTGCATACTTTTTTTTTCGTCCTTTTAATCGGAATGGAGTTAGTAATGGTGCCATACAAACATATATATTTAAATAAAAAAAAAATATGGTGCCCAAAGACATGTATTGCGAGTCTGGAAATTTCTCTGCCCGACGTTTGCCGGCACACGAACAGTGAGCACAGAATGTAAGCATCGCACCAATGCAAGGTTAAAGTTTAATGGTTATTTTGACTATGACAAAAAAAAGTTATTTTTTATGCAGTATAATCAGTCTCGTTATTTTCTTTCCTCATGTATATTTCGTACTTACATAAATGTAATTCTTCATATCAATATTATATTACCTGCCCAGCACTATTTTAAAAAAATAAACAAATAAATGTCCGATGACTTTAAAATAAATAAAAATGTATTCGTTTATTTTTTTACAACTAACCAGACATTCATCCGGATAAAACTCCTATTAAGAATTGGAAAGGCTACCAAAAACCAGCAGCTATAAATATGCAGTAAAAATGTTTTGAATATGTTTTACAGAGACAAGGAAAACTGTATTAAAATTAATAAATGTTCCATTCTACAATTTTTTGAACGAGAGGAAGAAAATCTTCAGTAAATTAAATATTATATTTGAATTTCAGGTCATTTTTTTGAATATTTAGATATAGCTTATAGATAATAGATAATTATCTTGGTTCAATTTGGTAATTAAACTTCATTGGCTTTACAAAATAAAGGAAAATGTAACACTATTTGTCTGCTTTTCTCTCCGTGTGCGTTTGCTTTACTTTTGTCGTAATTTATCAGAGCTGAAATGCAATCGGAGTGCAGGTGAAAAATAGACAGACAGTCAGACAGAGGGACACAGGACAAGCTCGCGGACTAGACAACTCGGCCACTTGTTATCCACTGCCGCGAACTGCATTGAAGCTGCAGCTCAAATGGCAGACTTATACAGATGTCAATTATTTTTGCCCGGAGCTGGCTGCTAGTTGCTGGATGCTGGATGCTGACGCTGTGACTGGCTCTTCCAATTCGATTTAGTTGTGCGCGCTCTGGCAATTTCGGATCGCCGCGGATTGGATTCGATTGGGGACGAAATTGCTGGCTGAACTCGTTAGCTCGCTAGTTGCAGCCGCTGCCAGCTGGAAGTTGCAACAATCCATCCAGCTACGTGGCAAGTCATCCAATTGCCGGCTAGGAAATCGTCATTATTTGCGCGGACTGGACGAACATGGATATCGGCTTGGATCTGGACGGATCTCGCGCTTCTTGTTCATTGCTTGCAAATTATAATTGAATGATTGCATGCCAGTCGAGCTATTTGCTCGTCATTTTCCCAAACTCAGCTCGTTATGGAAAATCAAGGGAGGGGATCGGATCGGATCGATTGATATTGATTGGGGCCCCTACTTAAAGGTAAAGGTGTCAAAACTATTGGCTCCTAATGGGCCTCCAACGGCCATTCCGATGAAATGTAAAACAATTTGGCCAAGTCAAGTCAAGTTCATTAAATTGAATTCGAGGCTTGGAGCCGGGAGCCGGGATCCGAGAGCTCGGAGCCGTTTGACTTATTACAGGCCAAATGCCTGGCCAACTGATGGATGTAATGTGGCCACGACGGGGATCAACGTTTGACAACGAATTTATTTAAAAGACAACTTGAAACAAATAAATTTAGCCAGAGTCACAGACAGATATATCTACACGGGGAGAAAAAATTTTGTAAATTAATAAAGTTTGTAAATATACTTTTGGCTTTGTGCATTTTAAAACTTTTTATAAGACCCAAGTATCTGAGAAATGTTTTCTATAAAAAGGTATTTCTTACTGAACTAACCTTTATTTAATTTTAGTTAAAAGGCAAGGGAAGGGACTTACATATTTATTCGTAAAATATTATTTTCATTTATGTTTCTTCTATTCCCGAGCATGCATTTTTCTTCAACTATTTGGTTAGGCAAAATAATTCCTCAAACTGAATAATAATTATATTAATAGTAATAATTTCAAAGTGAAATTTAATGGAAAACTTAATGTTAAATACATTAATGTTAAATACATTAAGTTTTCCATTAAATTTCACTTTGAAGCCGACCTGAATTTATTTCTGTGCAGACTCTGAGCCTGGAATGCTGCCTTTGACAAGAGTTGGTCTGTGTAGGAGTTCGGAGTCCGGAGCTTGCAGCTTGGAGAGCGGGGACATCGTCATTGTCCTCCTCGTTGACGTCCAATAATGCGATGGCTTGTTGAAATTCATTCATCAATGTAATCGATCAGACATGGCCACGTAACATGCTCTTCGTATGTAAATGGAGCCTGAGGAGCACACACACACAACACACACAGCACACACAATGCTACATAAAATTTAATCAATTTATTGGAAACGAGCTATTGTCTTTGGTCTCTCGCCTTTCAGCTTTTCAGACTCCGACTCGACTTGACTGGGGGCTTATCCCCGGCTTGGCATCTACACTTTCTCCTCTCAGGTTGATATGGCCGTCGAAGAGTCCGACTGTTTTCTTGGCACAAATGCAGGCGAAAAGGCCAAGATAAATCTCCGGGATTCCGGGAGTGGGTGTGGCTCCTGGCCTGGACAACCGCTCCCACCTAGTTGGCTGAGTTGTGGCCAAAGTTTGGCATTAGATTATGGTTTTTCATTTTCTGGATGTCAGCCAGCGAAGGATATATTGAAAATCTCCTTTCTTTTAACGCCAGCTGCTTTCCTAACTGAAATTTTAAACTTACTTTTAGGTTTTAGGATTTATAGCTAGCATAAAATTAAATCAAAAAACCTGTATTTAAATTAAAAGTTGCTGACAAAGTGCTCTGTTCGATCATAAATGTATACTTAATCTAGTTGGCAGATGTGATGAGTCAGTACAAGCGTATATTTAATTATAAATACCACACAAAACATAACCGATAATAGCAAATAAGAGACTTTCATTATGGTGAAGGAGCGTTCTACCCCCAAGGCGGTGGCGGAGCCGATTCTCAAATGGAGCCTGATCCCCGAAAGTGAGGCCAGGGACCGCGAAGTCAAGTACATGACCCGCCTGGCCGATGTCGCAGTCAGCAGGGAATTGATAAAGAGTAAGGGCCAGATCAAAAAAACCTTGTACTATTAAATATAAATCCTTGATGTGCAGGTGCCAACAGGGACTTCCATAATCAGGAGATCGCTCGTGCGTCTAAAGAACACTGGGAACACTTTCTGCGCTGCGATGGACTGCCTCGTCCCTACAGTCCCGTCGAGGTCCGAACCTTTATTGCCAAGATGCGGCACTACGACGAGATCGAGACCAACTCCTCCATTGACTGGACATTGGCGGTGGACGATCGATCGATCCTAAACCAGGACATCTTTCGGGTGGACCGGACGCGCCCCCTTATGAAGCTCACGAAGGACAATCCCGGAACATACTACGACACCAACGTACAGATGTGTCTTGAAACCCTGAAGCAGATGGATGTTATGCTGGACAATGAGGCGGAACTGGCGCGAATGACCCAGAAGCAGCAGTACGACATTATGGATGTTGGTGACTTGTTGGTTGGAATCTAGACTAGCAATATAAAAATTGCTCTGTTGCAGGTTTACACCGAAGTCCAGGTGGAGATTGAAGAACTCCTCAATCGCCTGACGTATCGGGTGATGAAAATGCAAGGTGCCTATATGAAGTGAGTATATTTTTATAGGATTTAACTAAGGCCCATATGGTTACTAATATTCCCAACGGTCATACATTTGATTTGCGATATAGAAAATCGCGTTCTCTCTGCTCGCACAAAGTTAAGAGCCTAAACATCTTAAAATAGAATGGCTTTTATGTATGAGTATACACAGATCAAGCAAGTACGTAGATCTAGACCCTGCAGTACCAGTCATCAGTAATTAACTAAGAGATCATCATGAACCAAAACTTCGGTTTCATTGAGGAATCATTGATAACACTCCATACAAATTACTGATAAAATTAGCATGGGCATGTCCTATGCTGTCGTCAATGATAAAATCAACATAAATTGAGTTTTGTCATCAACATTTTAAGCAAAAATTCATCGACATTTCATTGGAGATTTGTTAACCTATTTCGATATCAATTCACCAGCAACTCATCGATGATTCATCAACTTTTCATTAATGATTGAGTGAACTATATTTAGCACATTTTAACCTCCAAAATAATAATTATAATAATGTTTTGCGATGGCCAGATATTTCTAATAAAGGCATACAATTTAATGTATTAAATTAAATCCCATTCTAAGGTATTTGATTAGTTGAAATAATTAAAAAAACTGTTTTCTTACAGCACTGATGATGGCATAACGGCAACCTGGAGCTACAAGTGTAAGCCGTGGGAACTGGATTTGTGGGGCCTGCTGAACGTGCCCGTACGCTTCGATCAATTGGAGTAAGCATTTCGAATGGCAGGACCTACGATCCATTTGAACGGTTATAATCACCGCCTGATCCTTAGACTGCCGGTGATGTTGGCCGAAATGAAGGCCTCGGGGGTTGAGGTTCAGATACCGACGTCTGTGCTCAAGGATTGCCTCACCCTTCGCAGTGTGCACACAGATTTTGACATTATCTCGCATAAGGCTAAGAGCTACGAGCCGGCGGTCACTCAGTCGGTGAACTATCCCAATGCCGGAATTTCCGATATTCAGGAGTCGATCATGAACGAGTGGAATATGCAGCAGGATATTCAATTGGAAACGTTGGCCCTGATGGTGAACAGGCGGAAGGAGTACGAGGACATGATGGTGATAATCGCGGAGAAGACGGAGCTAGCAGCCAGAGCGGCCAAGCAAGGTAATGGGGAAAAGGTCAATATCTCAGTACCAAAGGCACCAAAGGAGCCTCCGGCGGTTCCGCCGGGTATGCTTCCGGACATCTACGACGATTTCATCCGAATGGAGGATAGTCAGTACGCGGGATACCTCGACGAGGTTTATCATCCGCGGCACCTGGATATGCGCCAGTTCGAGGTGGGTTGCTGAAATTTCTATAAATCTCATCTCTCATCTCTCCAATCTCTGCTTCGATTCAGATTAATCTCCGTGAGTACATTATACTCGGTGGCATCTATGCCATTATGTTCATTCGAAGGCCCGACCAAACCCAGTTTCAGAAGTTCAATATCATTCTGCACGAGGATGGCCGCATCCTGCACACTATGCCCGATATGAAGGCCGAAGTGGAGTCCTTTGGCACCTCGGTGTTAAAGCGAAAGACCCGGGAAACCTATCGCGGCACCAAGATCAAGCTGGAGGACGACGAGCTGCCATACTTCATCGTCTCGCTGCAGTTGCCCGCCGATCTGTGCAAGTGGAGTGAGCCGCAGGTGTGTCAGTTTATTACCGAGCAGGAGCAGTTCGACCCCGATTTCGGCGGTAAGAGACGCTCTGGATCCGAGTATTTCAGCTCCCACAGCTTAGACAAGGAAAGTTCGTTCATCAGCGAGATAATGAGTCAATCGATGATGCGATTCAGCGGTCGGGGTTCTGAGACCACGAATATATTTCGGCCCACCTTGCGGTCGATGCTTCGGCAGAGTAAGTTTGAGCTCACTGTGCAAAGCGAGCTTCCCCTGGAGGATTTCCCGCTGAAGAAGTCGCTCAACCACGTCGAGACTAGGAACCTCGAGCGCCACTGCCTGCCCCGAATCATCTCGTCCTTTAGGTTGCCCCGCGATGTGATCGATGAGATTAGGGAAGCGGACGTACCCAAGACGGGCATGAGTAGACTGGTCAAAAGGCCAGATGCGGAGGAGACTCCGACCCAGCAAATTGTGTCACTGGACTACTCATACGAGGACCAAGCCAACACCCCCGAGCGCATGTTTCCCTTCTTTCCATCTGTGGATCCTTTACTATATCCCGACTCGGACGACGAAGAGGATCAGTTACCGGGATCCCTATTCGAGCCGACTGCACTAGGAGTATTGAAGACGCTGGACATCATCAAGTCCCAATACATGGTGAAGCCCAATAAACTGTTGTCTCAGGTGGAGCCTGTTGAAAAGAAGCCACAGAAAAGTGGCAAGGAAGAAAAGCAGCAGGCCGAGTTCTTGGGACAAGAGAAGGCTCCTTCGAGCAAGGCGCACAGACGTTCCGATAGAAGGAGCAATTTAAGCACAAAGTCCCAAGCGAGCAATCAGTCGGATAAATCCATCCATATGAAGGACGTTACCCACTGGACCTCGAGGTACATCATGGATGTCTCGCTTGACCACGCGACCCACAGACTCACCTTCAAAACTGACCGTTTGGGCATCTTTGGATTAGCCTTCAAGCGCTATGATCACTTTCCCTTTCGTGATTGGTCTCTGCAGCCAAATGAGGAGAAGTAAGTTAAAAACAAATTTTAAATTTAGGTACACAGAAAGAATTTTCAAGGAAAAATGGGTTTAAAAAAAGAAAAAAAAATCGTGCTCCATTAACGACCGAGTCCATTTATTCTTACTAAGAGGTGGTTTTGTACTCAGCTTAAGTGCTACTTTTAAGAACACAAATACTAATATTAAAATTTTTGCTAAGCTCTTCCCCTTTCACCCCTTCAAACTTGATTACAGAAGTACTCAATTTAGAGATTAAACCATTTAAATTCAATGAATACTTTTGTATTCATTTTTTTGTTGGTCTCTATAAAAATACTTAAACAAAATTTTTTTTTTTTAATCAAAATAAGATTAGTACGTATTTAAGTACGCGGATTCTCAATATCCGGATGCCATAATTCTCTTTGTGTAAATATTATCCCCCCAAAGAAGCGCTTTCGTCCTTGGTAATGATCATCATCGTATACATATAAATGTTATTTTTATCATATCGGCAGTCAGATTAATATATCTGGTTAATATATTTTTCTGTGCAACCCCCAGTCCCGATGAGCTCATTCTAACCCTGGACACCTTTCACGTGCGCATCTTCTTCTACATCACAACCGAGGGAGTGCGTGGCTTTGTGACCGATCTGTCAAAGGGGTATACTGCCAAGCCCGTAAAATACCTGGAGATTAAGGAGCCCATCTCCGACTTTGGTCAAATGCGTCAGGTGAGTAAATGTGCCGGAAGATCTGGCTTCTCTTATGGCATCTCTTCCCCCAGCTATTCATAAGCAAGAACATTAACATATTCGCCGAGCACGATGCCAGCTTCTATATCGAAAACGGATACTTCTCGATGAAGCATGTGGCCGCCGAGCAGCACACCTACAGCATCATGGCTCTTCACTGCAAGCTCATGAAGTTCTTTCGATCCAGCTGGAACCGATTGTCCTCGCGCCGCGACATCATCATGAACATGAAGCTGGCCAAGGACACTTCGGACTACTCCGAGGTGACCCTTCGCATTACTCCGGAGAAGACGACCTTTGTGCAGATCTCTGAGAATTGCTCGGATCAGGTGGATGTAATTGTCCTCTCCTACACGGAGACTTGGCGTAATATCAGCGTAAGTTATACTGGACTAGCTTTAAGCTTCAATATCGAAAGAATAATCCTATCCTTGCAGCAATTCACGGATCTGCATCAGGCCATCAACTCCATGGTGCTTAACGCAACCGAATTGCGTAATAAGGACTCGGTTCTGCTACATTACGTCACTCGAATGCTGCAAGAATTGAGGGTCTTGAGCTTTTCCTAAGAATTATATATTTTTAAATACATATACATATATGCTTGTCTACTCTCGTAATGCAATAAAAGTCGCTCTATCAGAAATAATTGTTACAAGTTGAGAAATAATAGCTCCTTCTTTAGGAATATAAAGTCCAAATTTGACATCGATCGCAACTAATTCTCCAGGTATTACCGTCGGGGCATTTTTAATTAAATTTTTTATTGTATTTTTTATTCATCAATTTAACTTTTTTTTTAGTTAAGAATTTAATATTTGACTTTAAACTTTCCTGATAAATCGAAAAATAAAAGATAAAAAGAAAAACTACGGTGATACCTCCAGACAATTATCCTTTAACTAATGCATGTTATAGTTTTCATACGGGACGATTCTGTGGACCGTTAGGATGTCCACCCCAAATCAAATTTTTGGAGGAGCCACAGGAGATTCCCTAGAACTCCTATACCGGCACATATTTTTCAATGAAACATTTTTAGAAAAACTGTCCATATGTAACGTTATTCCATGTCATTTATATGAATAAACTAGCTCAAGCCGTTTCGCCACAACAAATTTTTGTAAAGTGGTTCGATTTGCACCAAATTAACCCTACCCCCCCTTAAGAAAAATTCCTGGTGAACTTCCTCGTTCACAACTCTGAAACTAGGAAACTCATTTTTTATATCTAAACATGACAATCGTAGTTTTAGCTGTCATTCGCAAACATATACTCAACCACATAACTACACAAATATACAGAACCAAATGAATAAACACAAAAAAAAAAAAATAAATAATATAAACAAAGCATACACAAATAAATAAATACATAAATAGTACAATTACCATTAGAGGGGATAATTAAACCAAAATATTGGCAAAATGGTGAAGAGGCGACATAATTTCATTAATGCCGAATTGCAAAGTAAGCTGATAAGTGAGGCTCAGCAGGAGGAGAAGCAAACATTATACTTAGCCCGGCTGCAGGATATTATGGCCACATGTTCCCATTTCAGGAGTAAGAAGAACCTACTTAGCGAGCTTTGCATCTTAATCATGAATTTATTCAGATGCGATCGAGCAGTTCATCGAGCTGGAGAGGGAGCGAGCGGAGAAGGAGAACTGGGAGCAGTATCTGCGATGTGATAGCCTGCCCGAGCCCAAAGCACCCGCCCAGATCCGAACTTTTCTGTCTAAATTGCGGCACTTCGAGGACATCGAGTTCACAAACTCCATGGACTGGACGCTGTCAGTGGACGATCGCAGTGTTCTAACTCAAAACATTTACCAAAAGGACCTAACACGCAAGGTGGTGGAGAACAAGTTAAAAAATAGTCCAGGGCCTTATTTTGAGGTGAGTATAGGGAACTGCTTGAAAGTTCTGCATCAGGTGGATGTCCTGATGGGCAACGAGACCGAAATGGAGGGAATAAATCAGATCACACAGATTGATATAATGAATGTGAGTTCGGCAAGGATGCTGGATCGAGAGCTTCTAATCAATGGATCTGCCCACAGGTCTATGGGGCCATCCAACTGGAGATCGACAGCTTATTTAATCGACTTACCTATCGGCTGTTGGCCATGCAAAAGGCGTACATGCAGTAAGACAATAATAATAATAGTAAAATCCTGTCCAATGAAGGAAATATTTAGGTCAGTCGATGGAATAGTGGCTATGTGGAGTTATTCCTGTGAACCATGGCGCATGGATCTCTGGGGTCTCCTGAACGTTCCGATAATCTTCAGTCAAATGGAGTAAGTATTTCCCTCAAAAGAGTGTGTGCTTTGTCCTATCGCCTCCCAGAGTTCCAGTGATGATGGCTGACCTCCCAGCTACGGGCGTCCATGTCCAGATGCCGCTGAGTATCCTTACCGACTGCCTAACACTACGCTGTGTCCACACCAGCTTTGACCACCGCACGGAGGATGCCAAGACTTACGAGCATGCGGCGATCGACTTACAGTTCATACCCAATTCCGGGATCATCGATATGGAGAGGTCTGTGATCGGCGAGTGGCTGATGCAGCAGGACATCCAAATGGAGGTCCTGATGACGATGCAGCGTAAGCGCGAGGAGTACGAGGACCTTATGAAGCAGATTGTCGAGCGCACCGATCAAGCTGAAAGGGCAGAGAAAAGTGGTGACACTCAAACGAAGATAGTCATTCCGAAGACACCCAAGGAAGTGCCCCTCGTTCCGCCGGGCATGTATCCCGAAATCTACGACGAGTTCATTGGCCGCGAGGAAGCTCAGTACAAGTCATTTATGGAAAACCACTACCATCCGCAGCGCTTGAATCTGGCGCCATACGAGGTAGGTAAAATTAAAGATATTAGAATCGTTAAGATAGCTAACGCCGATTTTTATACCCGGTACCCATAGGGTACAAGGGTATTATGAGTTAGTGCCAACCGAGAATTTATGTAACAGGCAGAAGGAGGCATCTCCGACCCCATAAAGTATACATATTCTTGATCAGCATCACCAGCCGAGTCGATTTAGCCATGTCCGTCTGTCCGTCCGTGTGAAACAACAGATCTCAGAGACTATAAGAGCTAGAGTTACAAAATTTGGTGACAACATTGGAATCTGTTGCACGCAGATCAAGTTTGTTTTAAAATTTGGCCAAGCCATCTTGCGCCCTCAAAAACCATAAAAAACGTTAAGCAAGCTATACCCGTTATTTTCGAGTTAAAGTTAATAGATACTATAAATAAATAATATAGAGCGGACGTTTCCTGAAAATTTCAGTAAAATCGGATGATAAACATGGGAGATATGAGCAATAAGGTTAGAATTTTAACACACCGCCCTAAGTCACTGCTGTTGCAAGCTGTAGCCGACAGGTGGCGCACTCGAGCCTTGGCCGTGCTATATAATAGCGACAACTGCAGAAGAAAGGATAAAAGAATATAGCAAGAAATGACAAAAAATAACATAATTCATTTTTTGACGCCGATTAAGCAGGTTTTTAAGTGTTCCTATAAAATTTATCATTCATAATTCGAGAGGTGATTTATTTTAAGAAGTATCGAAGTAGAGTATGATAATGTATGTACAATTTTAAATTGCCTTTTAGTGTAAAGCACAAACTTTTAGGTATCGGGTATCTCACAGTCGAGCACTCTCGACTGCAGCTTTCTTGCTTGTTTTTTGTAAAATACATCAACAATATATCCAACAATATCCTAGATAAACCTCAGGGAACACATCATGGTCGGGGGAATTTATTCAATCATGTTCGTAGAGCGGCCTGGTCAGACGCAGTTCCAGCAATTTAACATAATCTTGCACCATGATGGACGCGTTCTGCACATCATTCCCGATGTGGTTTCGGAGGTAGATCGCCCGTCTGATAAAATTCGGGAGTCACAGATCTCCGAATTCACCAGGGCGACCAAAGTGCTCGATGGTAAAATGAAACTGGGGGATAACGAGCTGCCGTACTTTATTGTCACCATGAAGCTCCCGCCGGATCTTTGCAAGTGGGGGAAGCCAAAGGTGTGTCACTTCCTAAACGAGCCACAGGGATATTCAAGGAAGAAGATTATTGGTTTGGGGCGCAACATGATCGATTATGGCCGGGCATCGTCTACCGAGTCCGCGGAGTTCGCCAAAACTATATCGGTCATGTATAATTTTTTTGCGCCAAGTCTTAAATCGATCCTGCGGCAAAGCCAATTCGGAGCGCAGGATGAAAATCAGATCTTCGCCAATAACTTCTCGGTGAACAAAAGCCTGGATAAGTTGGAGATCAGGAACCTGGAAGCTCATTGCCTTCCCCGTATTATCTCCTCTTTCAAGTTCCCCCAGGAGTTCAATGAGGAAGCACAGGAATCGGCAATCAGCAGATCGAAGCATACTCGCTTGGTCAAACGTACCGACACCGCCGACGTGCCGACACCAGCGGATTATCTCCCGTTGGACAGCTTCGACTTTAGTATGCAGAATGATCCGGAAAGGGTGTTCCCCCACTTTCCCAGTGTGTTGCCGATACAATATCGGGAGTCTTTCTTGTTCACCGATCCCAGCAACAAGAGATCGGCGCTTGGTGTTGTGAAGGCCCTCGACAAGATAAAGCAGCAATATTTGGACAAGCCCAAGGAAGTGCTTCAGCAGATCGATCCCACGCCGACCAAAAAGGAAAGGAATAGGGACCGCACAGAGGTCACAGAGAAGCTGAATTTCAGAGCGGACAGCATATTCGCGGAGCACAAGATCCCGGCCTCTGCATATAGAAGGTCGACACTAGGAGTGGACGTTCGTAAGAGGGCCACGTCAGTGACAGGCAAACGACGATCGACACGACGGTCATGCAAGGGCCATGGAGTTAGAAATAAAAGTTACATGCATGACAGTACACTCGATTCCGATTCCTTTGAAACAATAATGGTGACTCACTGGACAACCAGGTACGTCTTCGAAGAGAGTGTTGACCTCGAGAACAATACACTCACCTTCAAGACGGACCGCCTGGGCACGTTCGGATTGGCCTTCAAGCGCTACGAGCAGTTCCCCTTCGGGGATTGGTGTCTCCAGCCGAACGAGGACAAGTGAGTGCTTGAATATCTGCCACAGAGATCCTTGTAAATCCTAATCCTAATCCTGAGCAGCCCAGATGAGGTCATTTTCAGCTTGGACACCTTCCATGTGCGCATCTTCTTCTACATCTCGTCCCAGGGAGTGCGTGGCTATGTGACCGATCTGACGAAGGGATATACCGCCAAACCAGTAAAATATCTGGAGATTATTGAGCCCATTTCCGACATTCGCGAGCTGCGCAAGGTAGAGTCAAGGTCCCAGGCTTGAATCCCTCTAACTAAGGGCTACTTTCTCAATTCAGACCCTCATGGATAGGAACTTTAACATCTTCGCCGAGGTCGATGCCAGTTTCTACATCTCAAATGGATACTTCTCCATCAAGCATGTGGCCACTGAGATGCACACCTACAAGACCATGGCCCTGCACTGTAAGTCCATGAAGTTCTACCGATCCAGCTGGAATCGATTGGCATTGCGTCGGGAGCTCATCATGGGCATGAAGGATGCTAAGGACACTTCGGAGTACAGCGAGGTCACGGTGAGAATTACCCCTGAGAGGACTACCTTTGTCAAGGTCAGTGAGTTGTGCTCCGACAAAGTGGACATCATCAAGCTTGCGTACGAGGAAACCTGGCGAAATGTCAACGTAAGTAGCTAACATTAGCCATAGAGACCAGAGTGAATCCTTAGTGCTCTTGGTTCATCCCCCAGAACTATACGGATTTGAATCAGGCAATTTACTCGATGAACCCCCATGCACAGGAGGGATGTAATAAAGCCACCATGCTCTTCATCAACATTCAGAAGATTTTGAGCGAGATTCGTCCATTAAGCTTCTCTTAGTTTGCCAATGCTTCTACATTACAAACTACATTGATTTCTATCCTCGTAATAAAGTAATTTGTACTAAATGTCAGTTTTTATTAACAAATCAAAACACAACACAACACAACGAGACACACACAACACACAACATACACTTACACTTATAAAAATAAAAAAATAAAAAAAATAAAAAAATGGTTAAAAGAAAGGAGAAAATCGTGGAGCGTTCCATGGACTTCCTTTCCGAGGACGAGTGGATGGCCCGCGAACAAAGATTTATGCAGCGTTTGCAGGACCTCCGCATCAGCGTGGCATTCATCAACGGTACGGAATACGGGTTACATAGTCCTGTGATAAGGGAATGATCCTTCACAGATGTCAACAATGAGTACACGGAGCTGCAGGCGGAGCAGATGGTGCTGGACAAGTGGAACGATTACATAGCCTGCGACGGTCTGCCCCGCCCCGAGGATCCCGCCCACATACGACTCTATATGCTCCAGCTGAGCACCGAGGAGCAGCAGGCCGTCACTGCTGACATCAACTGGGTGCTGTCGGTCGACGAGCGAAGCATCCTGTCGCATGCTCCCGATCGAAAGGACGTGACCCGCAGGAAATTGGAGGAAACGTTAAGGCCCAATATCGGCAAGCTCTACGAAGACACGGTGCAGGGAATCCTGGAAACCCACAAACGGGTGGAACGAGTCCTGCGGAACGAGATCGAGCTGCTTGGGATGCCGACCCTGCGGGCCCTAGAGTTGACAAAGGTGGGTATATATGATATATATATATAATCAAGGAAACGTATATATTTGCCCTAGATACCCGGCGAACTGCACGAGGAAATTGAGACCTTCTTCGACAAGCTCTCATACCGAGTTATCAGCGCTCCCGAAGCCTATATGACGTGAGATTTTATTAGTCGAAATCAAGGATCTGTGACTCCTCCTCGAATCTTCCAATTCAGAAATACAGACAGTATATTGTCCTACTATTGCTACAACTGCAGCAACTTTAACTTCCAGATATGGGGCCTGCAGGATGTGCCCATTCGCTTTCAGTATCTGAAGTAAGTTACTATGGCTTTTAATCCGTCTAATTCGATTTTTTCCATGTTTTTATCCATTTTCCACAAGACTGCCCCTAATGTATTCCGATCTGAGCTGCACTGGAGTGACCCTTCAGCTGCCACTGAGCGTG
>VNKF01003116.1:0-28039 GCA_008044355.1 Drosophila lacteicornis
TATCTCACGGTATGTCACATGACGGTCTTGCATTATTAGTTCACGTACGCCATCGATGTTTTCTGGCACAACGGCTGTTTTTGGACGACCTTCGCGGAATTCGTCTTTGAGGGAGCGTCGGCCACGATTGAATTCGTTGTACCAGTTTTTCACAGTGCTATAGGATGGTGCTTCATAGTCATACAAAGATTTAAGTTCATCGCTGCACTCTTGTCGTGATAATCCACGCCGAAAGTTGTGAAAAATGATCGCACGAAAATGTTTACGAGTTAATTCCATTTTTTTGCGAAATTGATTTTTTTAAGTAACTGTAAACAACACAAATGATAGTCGTACGTCAAACCGTTCTGAGTACGTTTATGCTAAAAATGTCGAACTTTTCAATGGAAATGTCAGATTCCACCTAACAACACTTAGTGTTGCCTAGGCCAGAAATATATATAGCAGCCCACGTATGTTTAGTTTATCAGTTTCCTTATCTTCCCGAGTCCCTCCAACGAATGTTCCCTATTTTTTTATTTTGTGAATGAATATTTCCCCCGAAGCATGGGAACCCACACACAACAAATATTATTACGACAATCGCCCCCAAAGCAATCCAAATGCAATCCATTCCATACCCTTTGGTTCCCCGATCGCTCGTTCGCTCATTCATTTATTTATTTCCCATCCATCGATATCTTTCGGGGTAAATCAGAACTTTGACGGGGCCAGTCACAAGTCAAGCTAATTAATAACAAGCTGTAGCCAAAAAAAAAGAAAAAAAAAAAAGAAAAATAAATACCATACTCCTCCCCTTATATGTGTATATGTTTTCCTATGTGTTATCAGTTGAGATTCTCGCTCGTGCGCCCCCTCATCTTTTTGTTCTTTCCGTTTATTTTTTCTCCGCTCTCCGGCTGTCAAATTTGACATTTGCTATTGAACCGTTCATAAAATAGGCGCCAGACTGATTGGGCGCAAGATGATTTTTGCTTGAGTTTTTCTCTGCTGCTTTGTTTTGTTTTGCTTTGCTTTGCCATGCTTTGTTTTCTTGTTATGATTTATTAAACATTTATTTGGCTTAATGAATTAATTTGATTTGATTTCGACAGCGTAACGGAAATGTGTCTGTGTAATGGGCGCCAAAAAGGCGCCATGCACGACGCAATTGCCAGAGCTAACGGTGGGGAAAAGTGCATTTCATAATAGAAAGCGAGGAAAATCACAGGGAAAATCCCACAAAGCACTATCTACAGTACCGAATAAATAGTATATATATATTATTTAATAGCTTAGTAAACTTGAGATTAGAAGAATTTTAGCTTATTTTTCATGTTCGTACACAGGTGCCAAGATATATTATTTTCCGGTTGTTGCAAGCATACTTAAGTCATGATTTTGTTACAATAAATGGAAGTTAACTCGTTGATTGAAAAAATCTTTAGATATTGAGATCATGTTTAATATCAACATTAACAATTTAATAAATAAATAAATGCATTTTTTTTTTTGCCATTGCCTAAAGCTCTAGCATTGAAATGCACGAAGAACTCATTTAAGTACCGGGTCTCTCATGGTCGAGGTCATCCATTTTCTCTGGAACTACTCTAGGACTTTCAAGAAGAAGCACCGCTAGCAACCATTGGGAATTACAGCACAACAAAGGTTGCAAGCATTAATTTCACCTAATTTTAAATAAAATAGATACAAATTCTATTTAAAACTATAAAATATACGATTTTATATACGAAATATACTCTAAAATATCGTATTCTGTCAAGGGAAATTACAATGCTTTAGATCGTATTTTCTGCTATAGACAAAGGAGCAAAAAATCCAAAAGGAAGAAACCAATAATAAAATAAAACGCAATACACTTTTTACAAGTCTCAGAAAAACATAAACAATACACGTAGAGACGTAGAGACAACAACATCATCATCAGCAAAGCTTAAATAGTTGTTAGGCTATTAAGTTCCGCTTAGATTGTTTTCGCATTTACCTTATGCCCGCTCTATTGCTACAAATACAGCTACGGATACAGATGGAAATACATGCAGATACAGATACAGCATACAACTACATAGAAGCCCAAAAGCGCCAGAAGCAAAAAAAAAAAAAAAAAAAAAAAAAAAAAACTACAACTGGCATAAGAAGAACAAGAAAAGCAAAGTGCGAGGCACAAAAGAACCTAATCAAGAGCAAAACGCCGCAAATAAAGCAATAAACAAGACACAATATTGTTTTCTTTTTCCCCTCTTCTCTTCTTCTTCTTTATTTCATGTCTTGCTCATGCCCAAGTAACAACAACAACAACAATGAATAATAATAATACCAACAACAATGAAACGAGAGCGGTTTTCAAATAGCTACCCAAACAGTTCCAGTTTCCAAGTCTCTTCGGAACTCTCGAAGCTTGAATCTAGAAGCTACAGTTCCATGCTTAATAAAAAAAAAAAGCAAAAAGAAAAAAAAAAGACAAAAGCAAAACACCGGTGACGGCAGCAACAACAACAACAGCAGCAGCCAGATCCAGAGGTAAGCGAGTCGAGACGACAAACGCAGACAGAGCTGCAGACAAACACAGCAAGTTGAATGAATATACGAGTATGTGTGCGAGGGGCCGCAGAATAACAACTATGACAACAACAATTACACAAGGAAAGTGCCAAGGGAATCACAAAATACCTTGACAGAATATAATATCCCAGAGATGAAACCCCCTAAAGTTCCCAATCGAACCTATTGCGAAAACCCCACAACTATTATCTTGAACGGCCTATGCCAACATTATTTGCATTTCCGCTTTTAAAGCTGCGACCAATACTCATAGATAGTTGGTATTTATTGTTTTTTTCTTTTTTTTTTCTCTTTTTTTTATCTATTTATAATTAAAGTAATTATACAAATTAATAGTGACATTGACTTGTCACTTTTAATCGCGGGGAACCACTATGTAAGTGGAAAAATCGTTAAATGCTGTATCCTTACATATTTTATATTAATTAAAAGCTATAACATAAATAAATAAAACTTATCGTTGCAATTCCTTATAGACCTTAAAATAACTTTGAGATTCTGTGCAAAAATGATTATTTATGTACACCAAAAAAAAAACAAGTAAAAGTATACTCAAGCAGTATAACGAGTTAAGTATAGATTTTATACTTCAAACTATCAAATGTATACTCCAAAGTTTTGTTTTTGTACTCTATAGTTTCAATGGTGTATTTTTGAGTATAATTTTTATACGAACCTACATCGAAAATTCGATAACATATCGCGTTAGCTGGAATTTAGTGCTTTTCTGTTTGTCGCGTTAGTGATTATTATGAAATATTGATGAGTATAAAATGTATACTTTCGTAGTATTCAATTGATAAGCATCTTATTAAGACATTTTTCATACTCAAGAGTATAGAATTCATGTAACAATCGTATAGGTTCTATCATGATTTTTTTTTTGGATGTAGTTAAACTGGCAGATTTTATAATTAAAATATTCCTTGAGATCTGGGCGCTCTAGAAAAGATGCCATCGAAGCTAGGTCTCTCACGCACACCTACTGAAACCCCCAGTAATGGATGAGTGTTAAGGCGTTCCCCGGCTGGGTTTTTGTGTTCTATATCCCTCTGCTCAAGCGCTATACTCTATTTAAATATAAAGAGAATCGCATCTTCGTTTGCTTGATTATCTCGAGCGCCTCTCTCGCACATAGGCTATATAGAAAGATGAGCAACTGCGATGTAATCTTTCCATTTTATGATTGTTTTTGCTTTCCGGATGTTAAAACAATATTTGTATTACAATTAATGCAATACAATTACAATGTGACATTTATGGTAATTTGCTTTTCAATCTCTGAGGACAACGACGTAGAAATAGATATAAATTAGACAACAAATAGGCAGCGATCAACGAAACAGAAAAAAAAACAGCAAAAAAAATATACCAAAGACGCTTAAAAATTTTACAATACGTAATAGAAAAAACAACTACAAAAACGCTGTAACAGCGGCGGAATTGAATAAACAAATAGGAACAGCAAAAAAAAAAAAGCGCGCGATCAACAACAATAGTAAAAATAGAATTATAAAACGAGCACGAGACAAATAGAAGCAGATAGGAAAAAAACAACTTGAGCAAAATAAAATACAATAAAGGCAGGCAGAAAAAAAGTGCAACAACATTTGGAAATCAAATGAAATAAATTACAAACTCGATGACTTTATTTTCTAGCTTATAATCCATGGATAATCTTACACTAAATAAAATATACATACATATTTCTTTTATAAAACATAAATGGACCTTTTTGGCTCCTAGACCTACCAAACATACTAAAAAAAAATATATATATATCTTTTTCTTGTTTTAAAGTTAAAGTTAATAGGCAAAAGGATTAAGTTAAAAGTTTTGTTTTTTGCTGCTAACAAAGTTTCCAGTTTCTGTGCAGACCCAACTCTCTTTGTCTTTTGTTTTTTTTTTGTATCTTTGGGGTTGTCCGGTGAACCTATCGATGACAAAGGCAAATCCGTAAAGTAGCTCAATGCGTGCCGTAGCACGCACCAAAAACAAAGATACAAAGATACGCACGGTAACCCAAGCCAGCCGCGAGAATGGTAAGAATCAGCAATGAAAGGATGTGAGGAAAAGAGGACAAGTTAGGGGGGAGAGAGAGTGTATGTGTCCAAAGCCCGGGTTTACAGTTGTTCGATCCCACAAATCAGATTAAAAAAAAAAAGAGAGAGGGTGCGAGGAACGCCCCTCTTTCTCCCGTTTGCAGCTCGCTTTCCCCCCCTTTCTCGCCGGCGCTGTACGTGGCGTGAAAATAGAACCAAGAGATCAGCAAATGAGGAAAAGCAGCAGCGCGGGCTGGCGTCAGCTGAGCCACAAGATTTACATCGATCACACTTTTTATGTCACATGAAGAGTCAAAGATAGCAGCCAGTAACGAGGGGAAGAGCGCCAGAATGATTGCTGCAATGGCATTTTGGCGCAGACGCTTTTATAGCACACACAAGACAGACACAGAACCATAGAGAGTGGACCCTAGCTCATCTGATTCCATGTTTGAGATCTATCTAGTAATAAATAGAAAGTATCTTGAAAATCTATCCTAGAATAATCTCAATCTTGATTAAAAATCTCTAGGAAAACTCTCTTAAAGTAATCGCTTTTAATATGGGCTCAAAATTATGTTTGTCTTCGATACAAAATACTTAAAATACATACAGTTTAATGGGTACTTAATATAGAGTTTTGCACCTAGATGCACTGTCTTAAATATTTTAACATTTGCATAATTTACAATATTTAGGTAGACATAAAAATAAAACAAAATATAACCTATACGGTTGTTACATGAATTCTATACTCTTGAGTATGAAAAATTTCTTAATAAGATGCTTATCAATTTAATACTACAAAAGTATATATTTTATACTCATCAGCACCAATATTTCATAATAATCACTAACGCGACAAACAAAAAAGCACTAAATTCCAGCTAACGCGATATGTTATCGAATTTTCGATGTAGGTTCGTATAAAAATAATACTCAAAAATACACAATTGAAACTATAGAGTATAAAAACTAAACTTTGGAGTATACATTTGATAGTTTGAAGTATAAAATTTATACTAAACTCGTTATACTGCTTGAGTATACTTTTAAGACAACGCGTAGAAAGGTTAAACTCTTGTTTTTTTTTTTTTTTGTGTAGGAGTCTACCTAAAACCTTTTTGATCTGAACCTTTTCGATCCCGCTATTCTGACCTTTGTTTTACTCAAGAGACAATGCTTTTAAAAAGAAAAACACGAAGTTTAAGGAATCCAAGCCGGTCCTTGCATGCAGCTGAATTCGTAGTTGGGAATTCTAGTGATATGAAATGGGGTAAAACAGGCTTATGCTGTTGGGCCCCTTGTGTGCTTAAGAGTTGTTTATTTCCCTAATTATGTTATAACGTTTTGTGTTTTAACGAAAATAAAATATTGAGAAGGAATTTTCCTGACAACCCTAGATTAAAGATACCTAAATATCTGATAGAGGTCTGCCTTAGATTTAAAAGAAAATTCATAACGTAAAGCCCCATATGCTCGATTTTTAGGTAATACTTTAAGTACTAATAGCCTTCAGATATATATTTTAAATACAAGCTCTCACCATATCGGGCTTGCCCTGTATTTGTGCGGCTGTGAAAATAGCAGGGCAGACGATCAGACACCAAGCGAGCCATCAACATCAACAGCATCACGCCAGACCAGGGCAGACCAGCCCAACCCAACCCAACCCAACATCGCATCGAATCACGCCGCCGAAACCAATACTGTGGCTGTGTGTGCGGACGAGGCCATTAGATGATCGCCGCGTCTAAATTTAAATGTCTGTGCGTTTAAGTTGCAAGGCAAAAATAAATCTACATAAAACGTAAACAACACACAAAGTTTCATCTTGTCTCGCTTTCGCTTCGTTTTGTTTTGTTTCATTTCGTTTGGTTTGGTTTCGTTTCGTTTCGTTCGCCTGTAATGACAGATCACAAGATCTGTGCAGACGGGTTGGATTTTGGGATTTTGGGATTGTAGGATCGGGTTGTTGCCAAGGGGTTGTCTTTTGGGATCCAAGGGTTGTGTGTGCTTGTCGTTGTCTGTCTGTCTGTCTGCTCTCTCACATAAATAAATAAATGTAAAATGGATTCTAGCATGACACCAACTCGTTTATGCAGAAAATTAGCATTTTTACAGAGTCTAGATTTGATTACAACGTTGTAAAAATTCAAAAAGGATCGAGAAGACAAAGACACAACAAATAAATAGGGGTTAAAACTTATTGTTGTGTGACAACACATCCTTTGTTAACGAGAAGAGGTTGGGAAAATATCAAATTACTTTAATAATAACCTCCGTTGAAAATAACTATTGAATGTCATAGACATAATCATCCAATGTTATTAAAAAGAAACATACAGGAATAAATATTCATAAAAATATAATAATCAATATTTATAGTTTTGGCTTGTTATTTCACATTAAAAGAAATAGTTCTAATTGGTTAAAAGCAAATATTTTTCACAAATTAAAGTTAAGAATTCTTAGCTCGTAATATATTCGTTCAAGTTACAATTTTAAATCTCGTAAAATCTTAAAATTGTCTTCAAAGTCCCTTCACCTTTGGCCCGGTTTTTCCACCCCTCATGAAATGAACTCTCATTTCGAAAATTCTCCCTCTTTTAAGACCGGGCTCCCCCAAGGACTTTGGTCTTTCCCCCCAGCAGGCCAAAGATAATTTCAACTTTTCGTTTATTTTTAAAATGCATTCGCCTTTGGTCGAGGGGCAGACGGAGGAGAAATGGGAGTGAAAATTAAAAATAGCAAAAAGCATTTCTATAAAATAAATAACACGAGACAAGCATACACACAGGGAGGGGTGTGTGGGATGTGCGTGTTCTGGTGTAAAGGTGCTCCGTTTGGTCCCTGCACGCCTGCATTTTCTTAATTTAATTTTCGTGCTGCAGTTCACGATCAATTTCATTCTAATGATTGTAATTAAAAACATTTTCCTATGCCAGACAGAGGGGCGTGGGGGGGCGAGATGGCGGACGGGAAGAAAGTGGGCGGTTTTGACGCCCACTCACGCGCCGTTGGATAGCGACGAAATTAGCGCTCGGTTGAATGCGAAATGAAAAACAAGCAACCAGATGATGCTGGGAAATGGTTACAATTTCCTAATGCCCTTTCTCTTTATAAATTATTAAAATTAATATTCATTTTAGGGTAATTTATATTAATTATTCATAATTTTAATTTTTTAGAAATTATATTTTATTTTTTATCCTAGCCATCTAGCCTTTTAACATTAAGCTTTGTTAACAGTTCTGGCAAAGGATGCACTTGTAATTCCCAAGTACGAATTCGGTGACATGCTAGTATAAAACCAAATAGTTCTGATGGCTGTGTACTATAGACTGTATTGCTTGCCTTCGGACAACAGATCTGTGTGTGCTCTGGTTTAATAGTCGAGTATCGGTTTTTGTTGATTAATTCTACCAACTAGACCTCGAGTTAGCAAAAACGTTCTTATAACAAATATGGCTTTCATAAAATCAGCCAATCAAAAAACATTTATCCTTTGTTTTTAAGCAAGATCACAAAAACTTCTCCCCTATTAAATTCTTCAATATATTGTATGTCATTGAATTACATATTTTATAATTTCCACCTACCAATAAGAGACTGGATGTTACAACACTTAAAGCAAGAAGAGTTCTCATAATTTACCTGGAAAGAGCAAGAAATAAGTTGGTATTTAGTACATTTTGATTGGGTAAGTTGAACTTTTAAACTTAAAAGATTCTCTAGCAACAAAACTTTGGTTAAGAAGAAATAGCTAGTTCTGATCAGGAATATATTATACCTCTCTCTGAGTATAAAAATCACTAACTGCAATAATAATTGTGGGAACAGCAACAGCGACGTCAGCAACGAGACAATGTGGCGCAGAGCCAGAGCTCCGTTCCGTGTCTCGCGGATCGTCATCACGATTGGGAGATGATGATGTCGCCTTGCCCTCCTCTCTCACCTGCTCAGCCTCCCCACCTTTGGCTACTACACCGAATTTCGTCAGATGAAAAAGCCCAAGCAAAAAATATTCTATTGGTTTAAATATAGCCAGCGAGACGTCCTCGTCTCCACGGTGGTGGCGGCGGCGGCGGCGGCGTCGTCATCTGTTGTGCATTTCAATTTGTAATTGTAATTGCATTTTATATACACATTTGTGAGGCCGATGTTAGTGTGAGTGCAGACTGAATGACTTGCTGCAGAAGTGTGTGTTTTCTATAATTTATTTTATTTTTTTTCTTGTTCAACGGGTCATTTGTGACACGTTTTCTTCGCTTGATGGGCCTTAAAGCCGATTTAGACCAAGCTAAACATAAGACCTAGTAGGTCATTTATCCAAGATAATTTATAAAACGACATTCCAAGCATACCGGTCCATTGGATTCCACTGCACACGCGACTTGGCAACCGGAATGAACAGCAGCATCATCATCATCATCGTCAGTATTACCGTGTTTTTTAAAGTCTGTAATGGCATTGGTAATCCCCCCTTAACACCGTCATGATCCTCTTCCATGTCTACACTATTATTATCGTCGTTGTCGTTGTCGTCGTCGTATCCCGGATGCGTGAAAATGCAAAATGCTGCAATGTCAAATGGAGAAACGGGCACAATGACTCAAAGCTCGCTGCAGATTGGGGGCTATAAAAAGCGGCCAACAGAGAGCAGCTAAAACTTTCCAAATGCCAATACTCACACACACTCATATGGCATAAAATCACAGTCATTATGCATAGTATGTGTGTGCCTGATATTTATTTTTCAATGAGAGACGACGACGGCTCAGCGACATTTAGCTGAAAATGCAATAAACAACATTCCAATCTGAACTCAACTCCCAAGCACACTAACCCCTCCGCCACACTTAACCCCTTTTCGGCTCAAAGAGAGACAACAACAACAAAAAACAAGAAGGAAGGCTATAGCCGAGTGCCACGACTATGAGTTACTGAGCACTCAAAAGTAGGATTAAAATTGCTTTCCTGTTTTTGCAAAATTTACATGTAACATCATAATTTGCAAAAATTAATTACGAATCGAAAAAAGAATAGGTAATCTTGCAGACTTAAGACTGTGGGAACAAAATCCGTTTAAAAAACCTCTAGTTCTAGGTATTCCATCCAAACATGGCTGGGATAGTATAGGCTGTTGCCATTGCTGATCAAATATTTGCTTAAATTCCTAGTAGCAAACTATTTTTTTCCACATGTTGAACACGTCTCGAGTATACCCTTCTTGTCTACGTTTACAGGGTATACTTAAACAGCAACTACTAGTAGTAAACAGTGCCAGGTCATTATGCGCATGTGTTGCCCATTATAGTAAGCGCTATCCCACTGCAATACTAAAAACTACTATGTGAGTGAGTTCCACTTAAACGGAAACACTTTTAGAAAGCTCAAATGTTTGTATGAAAGGAATACGTAAGATGATCTTGATATTCAGAACCAAAATAGTCAGTAAAAAAGATGAAAACGAGTTCATATATATTCTGGTTAATATCTATGACCCACTGAGAGGCCTTCTTACCAATTTGATAGTCATATATTAGCTATAAGACTGAACTAATAATAATACTAATAACTACCACCCATTTAGACCCCTTAGACATTACCCACAAATAAATTGAGAACTTGTTTTCTTTTGAATGCCCTTTCAGAGGATATCCCTAGTTGTATGGGCTATTTAAAAAGCTTAAAAGGCGTTGATAAATAAGGAAATACTCTATTAAATTGTTCAACGCATTTAGGATTTGATTAGAATTAAAGTAACTCCTAAGATCTACTAAGGGCAAAGTTGAAAATAACATCTTAAGATAAGGTTTATTATAAGTATAATAAAATATTGAATAGTAAAGGATATAAAATAAAAATACTAGTACTAGATATTACCTCTGTTAATAATACAATTTTTAAAATAAGTTATGACCCCACTGCTACTTTGAAAAGGATCCAAGGTATCCAAAAGGTATCCAAGGCCTCGATTGTGTTGTAACCCCACTGCCTGCCTTCCTGGACTTCCTCCCACACCCTCTGGTAGCCCCACTCAGCCTCCGGAATGACATTGTCAATGTCAATACCAAGATCGTTTCTCTCCGTTTCCTCTACAGAAAAAATAAAAAAAAATAAACTCATACTCGTATGTATGCCCAGAACGGACTTGGGGAATATGCGCATATGTTAAGACCTCAAGAAGGTAGACAGGCGGCGATCTTGTTGCATACGCTTAACGGTTTTCTGGCTTTACCTGGTGGCGTTACTTCTTGTGGCGTCTTCGCCATCGCAGCCTCCTGCACTCTCCAAGTGATTAATGGGCCCAAACGGACAACAGACCTTGCCTTATACGGGTAAGTTACTTTTGCGTTATATACACTGAGACTTGGATACAAATTTAAATTGTTAGAGTTCCCTAATCTATAATATAATCTATAATAAAATCTATACAATATATATATAATTAAAACTAACCAAAAAATTATCTTGTTTCGAAATAACCCAAGAAGCCAATGTGCGAGGATTTTGAAAAATTTTTTAGATTTTTTTTTAAGTATATTATAACGGGGTGAGTTAAGGGGTAAAAACCCCGGGAACTTGTGTCGACTTTTATGAGCAATTAAAAAACTATTACGGCGACGCCAAATGGCAAGCTGCATTGTTTGCTGTCGGGTTTTATGTGCAACGATGACGTTTTTATGGGCGCCACACGAGTGTGGGTCGAGGTCTCTTACTTCCCTCTCTCTCTCTCTCTCTCTCCCTCTACCTGTCTCTCTCTGCGTATGTGTCTCCATCTGTTACTGTTTCCCAGTCGCTGCGCATGCGCCCGCCTCTCGCTTTGCTCCTGCTGACTCCCCAACTGTGGAATGCGGAACTGTTTTATACTCCATATATCTTTGTTTTTGTATTTTCTGTGGGTTTCCTTCATTTTTTTCATTTTTTTTCGGGGCATAACTCAAAATGCACCCTAATGACACACATAAAGTCGGACTTTGGTGCCGACTCTTTCCCGCCTTTGTCCGAGGCTGCTTGAAAATTAATTGATGGCCATTAAACTTGGTTTTATAATGAAAGAGAGTTGTGGGACGACGACTGCAAAAGGGCGGCAACAAATTGTCAAATTTAAAGGGGGTTGTTGCTCTGTTCCTGGCGATCATTCATATGAAAAAGGTAAATAAATTAAATGACAGAAGGAAGTACGCTTATTTATGGCATTATTTGTAATTTATAGCTCTGGTACTTTATTCGACGTACCATGTGGAGTTTTTTTTATTGATTGGCATTAGGTAATTATTCAAATCATTATGTATTGGAAAAACAGTTAAAAACTGGCAAGGAAATTACATACAAACTAATAATATCTACCTCTTATAGCTTCCAAAGCCGGGGTGGGCATCTAGTGACATTTTTAGCTCCCGGTGTTCTTTTTGTTATGCTTTTTGAAAGAAATACTGCGCGCTCTAGATTACAAAAACAAAAGCTACACATCGTCGGGTATAAATATCGTGCGCTTAGGATTACAATAACAAAATACATATGTAAACATTTATTGCACTTTTATACTGTTTAGCTTATGACTAAACAGAGAAAGCTTTCTAAAGCAAATACTTAAGGAGTAAAGAAACAAAACTACAAGTCTTTGGTGACAAAAAACACTCGCTTAGGATTACAAACACAAAACACACACATGCCAGAAGACTTTCGATTTACTTAACTGGTGTACTCTAGAGGTTGAGAACTATCGATAGCACTATCGACACTATCGATGGTTTGGTGCTATCGCGCCTCCATCGATGGCAGCCCTGCGCTATCGATAGGTTTGCACAACGCTGCATATCATAAAAAAAAATCGTATTCATGTTTGAAAGTGGGAAAAAAAAGCTTATAGCATGGATAAGTTTCTAACAATAGTGAAAAAAGGTAACAGCAATTGTATTTTTAATTTTCGAAAATGTTTTTTTGTTTTTTTTTTTAATTTCTATACTACTACAAAGCTACAAATAAAATGTATTTTTATTTTATAGGATTCCCACATACAATAAAGTTTTGTTTAAATATAATTTACTAGATTTCTTTCCATTTAACAGTTAAAACAACACATTATCAATAGCACTATCGACACTATCGATGGTTTGTGCAAAACAATCGCTTGCTATCGATGGCGCCGACTATCGATAGTTCTCGACCTCTAGTGTACTCTACCATTACCCTAAGGGTGGTTTTTGTAGTAAGGCTCTGAGCTTAACATTCGATGCCCTACCCTGTTCTAAGCAATAACTGAATTATAGCTCTATTAACCATTTATTATTATTAACTACTCTATTAACTAGTATAAATTTAATACATTTTGCGTACAGCATTCAAACTGATCGTTAGTATGCAAGTTACTCTTTTAATAAATTTAAGAAAAAAATTCCATGCGAATTGAGTTAATTCTAGAAGCAAAGTCGCACACATTCCGCGACAATTCCCTATCTCTCTCTCTCCCTCGGCCATCGTGTCTGCATACTCAGCTCTTTAGCCATCTCTTTCTGTCTCAGCTCTCCCTCTCGCTCGCTCTGTCTCTTTAGCGATTCGAACTCTGGACTTGGACTCATTCACGCGCCGTTCACATAACTCGAAACGTGATTTTTACATGGCGAGACTCTCCTCGGATGAGATGATGCCACGATTAATGCTTCTTATGCTGCTGCTGCGGCTGCTGCTGCGGCTGCTGCTTCCTCCTCCTCATCCTCCTTTCTCTTCCATCTTCGTTGTCTTCTTCATCTCCGGCATTCTTGACTACAAAAGAAGAGAGGAGGATGAGGAGAGAAGCAGCTACAGACATTGGAATGTGGCAGCGCCACTTTACACCCTTCGCATTTCGATTGTCGTCTGCGGCTGCAGCTGTTGCTACTAGTTTATTGGATACAACAACAACGACCGAGGGGAAGTGCAAGAGAGGGGGCCGGGGCTGGGAAAGTACCACCGGGGGGGGGAAGTGAAAATGGTACGGCATGTTAACTGTCTCCGGTATACAGTTGGGAATCCAATGGAATTCACAAGAAAACCAATCAAAATTGTTCATTCAAGAAGATCAACGTCTTAGGATACCCTTAAAGACAAAATAATACATTTTTGTGTAGAATTATACATATAACTACAGAGATAATGTTAAAACTCAATAGGTACGCTTATAAAGATTTAAAAAATCAAAATTTAGAATACTTTTAAAGTCAACTTTTTACTATTTAACATACTGAACATCAGGGTTGTCCAAGAATTCGTCGAAGATTTCAAATCAATATGAAATATTTTCCATAAGTCGGCTGAATAATAATAGAACAAGTATAAAATATTATAGAAACAATGAGTTTTAAAACGAGACTTATTTAACTCTAGAAGAGTGTTGCTCACTTGCTCACGACTTGTGAGTCAGCAAATTTCTCTGCTCAGGCTCTGCCCGCACACGGACAATATAAGCACAATGTTAACATTCCAACAGTGCTTGTATATGTTAGCTAGATCTAAACTTTTCTAGCGTCAAAAAGCTATATTTTATTCATATATGCAATCATGATGCAGTTTTCTGCAACGATTACCAAGTTATGGAAACCTTAAGGAGGGTTTATATAGTAAATATTATCAATTAAAATGGTATTCATTATCATGAAAAGCTAGATAAATATACACAAAATTTGAATTCAGCCAGTTGAAAGGCTTTTAAATAGTTACAAATAAAAATCGAAGAAATTTAGTTTAAAAACATATTTTCAAAAACTTGCTAAGAACAATATTAAGTGAATTATTAAATAGAAAAAATCAGTACAGCTGAAAGAACAATAAAACAACTTTATTTTGAACTCTTGTTATTTAATAACAAATATGTATTCTTTATTTTGTAATGTTTCTTTGCCTCCAGCTATAAAAAATTAATACCCAAAGCGATTTGTTAAGTGACAGGGAGATTGCCTAATACTAGAGAGCCCGCTTTTATTTTTATGCATTTTTTACTGCCCCATGTTAATCGCGACATTGTTTCGTCTCCCATTCGTCTTTACTTCTGGTTACATCATTGCCCCACAGCAGCAGTCAGCCATCAATCACACGCACAAAGCGGAAATAAATATAGAAATAAGGCGGAAAAGCGACAGTGAGAAAGAGAGAAGGAAATGCAGCGGAAGTGCGTCTAATTGAGCAACTGACAGAATATGCGCGTCTGTGTGGAAATCAGTATGAAACGAGCGAGGGGCACGCCCCAAAACCAAACCAAGATGCTGCGAGACACCGAGACGCCCCTCTCATCTCTGTCCCGACCCCAACTTCTGGAACAAAGTCTGCCTCTGCTATCTCAATCAACGTCCGAGTGACTGACTGACTCGCTGAACACACGAGTTGGATGACTGACAGCCAACACGTGCTCTCAACGCAACCAGTTGGCCATTAAAGCCCCAAAAGCAAAACAAAACAAAGCCAAACCCGAGCTGAAAAAGCCATAAAAACAAAAAAACTGCAACAGGGAATGGATTTTAAAAATCAAGGAGGATATGCTGGTACCCTCCTTAACGCATTTAAAGACTACTCCTGAGAGGAGAATAGCCTGGGAATACATCAGTTGCCACACATAATTCCAGCTTAAATGGAGGGAAGCGACGACCCGAAAGACGTAAACGGTTCATAAATTTGCTACTAAAACGAATGAACTTTTATTGTATTTAGAACTTAATTTGCATTAGGGCAAATATGGGAATTTTCAGAAATTTACACAGTTAAAGATTTAAGAAAATTACAAAATTACATGCTGAATTAAACGACTCCGGTTACTACCATTCACTGAATATATAAAATATAATTACCAGATAAACCTATTGTAAAGCAAACCGGTTTTCTGTCCTCCTTAAATTTATCTGAACATGAAAGAAAAACATAGTGCTGTTTACTGTGCCGTTAACTAGTAAATGTTGCTGTAAAGCAAAGAATTGTGCTGTAAAGCGCAACTACATCATGGCTTTGGTTATCGCAACCATTAAAAAATTCGTTATACTCCCTTGTTAATAAATATTCCCTAAAAGTTCCCAAACTCTGATTATAACTAACATTCCAGATCCCTGGATATAATTTGTAAGTATCTATTTCCATTCCATTTGACACAAATGAGTTCATTAGAGGTTTGTGTTTTTTCTTTTTTTTTTTTGTTCAGCCGGATTCCCATGAATGGAAGCCACTTACAGGCTTTATCAGTGACTGGGCCAGCAGATCTTTCGGCTAGGCTGCCTTTCCAATTGAAACTATTTCCGGCCAGACTCGATTCGAAGGCAACAACAAAAGCAGCAAATACAATGACAGCAACTTGCTAAGAGTATGAAAGGGGAAATACATTAGACCAGAACAACAACAACAACAGCACATGTGCTGGTGCAATTGCAATAACATACCGCATGCCACATGGTGGCACAGCACACACCAAGACATTCCGCAACCCCTTCATCTCCCGACGGTTGTCTCAAGTGCACACACACACACATGGTCTGCTCTGCGGTCTCCACCAAAACTGTGAAAATGCCCAGACGGTGAGTGTGCAATTGAGCGACTGCTGGCTGATGCGGTCGGTTGGCACCCCTGCCACACCACCTCTTCCATGCCTGCCACCTTCGAGGACTGGTCTGAGTACTGTCTGATGAAGACCTTTGCTTTGCAACTAATAAAAAAGATAGAGTGCACCTGAAATTCCCAAGTACAAATTCCGTGACAGGCAATTACATTACATTACATTACCTGAATATATTATAAATAGTTCATTTCTAACATTAGGTTTTTTGATATAAACATATTTAATATAGTTAATTGAAAACTGAAAAGCCTGAAACCTTAGAAAAACTTCTTATACTATTAGTTCTATTTATACACCCAAAAAAAAATCATTATAGAACCTATACGATTGTTACATGAATTCTATACTCTTGAGTATGAAAAATTTCTTAATAAGATGCTTATTAATTTAATACTACGAAAGTATACATTTTATACTCATCAATAATCACTAACGCGACAAACAGAAAAGCACCAAATTCCAGCTAACGCGATATGTTATCGAATTTTCGATGTAGGTTCGTATAAAAATAATACTTAAAAATACACAATGGAAACTATAGAGTATAAAAACTAAACTTTGGAGTATACATTTGATAGTTTGAAGTATAAAATTTATACTAAACTCGTTATACTGCTTGAGTACACTTTTAAGACAACGCGTAGAAAGGTTAAACTCTTGTTTTTTTTTGTTTTTTTTTTGTGTACCTATTAGTTAAAAAAAAGTTTCCAAGTTTCGAATACATGTTTAACCTCAAGATTTGTAATATAACTTATATGTATACTTTAGGGTATTTCCAGATTCATGGCGTTGAACTAAACTTTTTCCTAATTCTTTCTCCCCTTTCTCTGCTGGAGCTGACGCCGCCTGCTGCTAAGTTATTATTATTGCAGTTGTTGTTGCGACAGACGCGCCATTTGTTACACATTATTTAGGATCAGACGCCATTTAACGCTACCTCCGCTATACCAACCTCCCCATTTTTCACACCATTTTTCCCTCTTTGTCCCAGCTCTTGGGCTTCAGCCGGAATTTCTCTCGATATTTATTGTTGGCGAGTTATTTAGAACTGGGCCATGCGGAAATAAATACCAAAGTGAAATATATTGGAGCTGGGGTATGATATATCCGGAATTGGAAAAACTACAAACTCGGGGTTCCCCCCACACATATTCTCTAGCTTTTTTTTCGGGTCAGGCAGAAGCGCCGTGTTTCTTAGTTGCCATTGACACCCAAAATCAGCATAAATTTTCATAGGAAAAATCCAGAAACGTCCCCGACTTCTCTTTAACCTCGATGGAATGTGACACAAATTAAGCACAGGAGATAGATGGGAGACAAAGTATGTAAATGTGTGGGGAACAGTGGAACATCTTTTAGTGGTGTTATTTTATGTATTGGATTGAAAGATACATATACATATATCTAAGGTAATATGTTCTATCTTAACCTTCTAAAACTGCTCGAATTTTTCCTAAGATAAATTTACGATAAAGATGCCGAACTGCTATATATTTGAATTGCAGTATGCAGCTATTTTTCTGCTAATTCTAAGCAGATTCTAAAGGTTCTGACATAAATAATACTAAGAACATACATTTTTTAAAGAACAACTTTAACTATAGAATTTTTGTTTTAGAATATAAATTTATTCAAGACTTACCTTATAGCTCATTATCTCGTTGTTTATTGTTATAAATTTCAAACACGTTTCAATATTATTTTGTTGCCCTGCTGCCGTTGCACTTTCTTTATTTTTAGGAATAATAGCATAAGGAAAGCGGAGAAATATTTCAAATTCGGAGTACTCAATTTTCGGGGCGAATCGAATTGAAGAGAAATGGGAAATATTGGAGGAGAGAGAAGATCACGAAATGCACTTGGGATCACTTCTTCACAACTATTTACCTCCTCTCTCTCTCTCTCTCTCTGGTTTGGTTGGGTTTTTTTGTTTTCTGACTAGCAATTTGATTTATTTAGGTTATCATTTTTCTTGATTTCCTCGTTGTATCTGTCGCTGCTGCTGTGGTTGCTCTCTTGATCTTTTGTTGGCAAGTATTTGTAGTAGTTGTGGTTGTGGCTGTGCCTGTTGTCACATAGCATTCCTCACTTTTTCTCACATTTTTCACATGATTTTTACTTTCACACCTTGGCGCGGCAGCACTTCGATGATCATTATTTCACGTGATCTCAATGATGCATTTTGTCGTCGGCGATCTGAAATGGGAGCAATAGAGAAAGGCGAGCGGCGGTTAGAAAGGAATTCCATGTATTCGGGAATGAATGGATCTAAATTGAATTGTTTATTGTTTAACAATATTATCATAAATGTATTTAATTATAAAATTTGCCCACAATACAGTTGAACATCTTTATCACGAACTCCCACCACTTGAAGGTATGCAACATAACATAAGTTTCTTCTACTAATTAAGCTAACTACTCCAACTTCAGTTTGTCGCTAAATTCGTACTTGGGAATTTTAGATGCAACGCCTACAACAACTTAAGCTTGATGCTTTTGGCTGAAAGGGTAAACATTAGTCGTTTTTAATTTAATTTTAGTTATCTAAGAACTTCTAGAAAGCTGTTAATATTTCCACTAATAAAATGGAAATGTTTCCTTACGTTGGCCCCCCTTTGTTTTTTGCAACCCATTAACAGCCAACTCCAGCGCAACCATTATCCAATTAACAAATTCCACAAAATCACTTAAACGCCAGAGCAAAAATGGCATTCGTGCAACTTTTAATCCACCTGAAAAGCCATAATTTTATGCTCGACTCTCACAATTCTTGCAGAAATACCCATTAGGCCCCACCCAGAAATCAAAAAAAAAACAGACAACAATAATACGTTGAACTTTCGCGCCAATTAATGCAACTGAAAAACTGCTCAGCAAAGCGAGAAAAAAAATATAAACATATATAAATAAAGGAGAAAGAAAATCGTTATCAGAGAACAACCTACAACTTATTACAACATCAAAAGTAAAATGTTGTCTTGGCACTCATTGGGACCACGCCTTTTTCAGCAACAACTACAGTATCTCTGTACATATACAAAAATATAAAAAGTGTAGCCGAAAAATAAAGAATAAACCTCAACGTAATCTGAAGTGGAAAAAAACAATGCCGAAGTCTTCTGGGCTTTTGACTTCTGGATTACCTTCTTTGAAAATAATTAGGATTTAAAATTAAGACATAATCTAAAAGTTTTTTTCCATATTTCAATTCTTATAAGCTCGTGAAATCAGTTTAAGCATTACAATAATAAATACTAATAAAACTGTACCTAAATTATGTTTAATATTATTAGTTTAGTTTTCTGTTAAATTTTTATTCAAGTTTTATTATTCTTTTTTATTAATAAAAATAAGGCTAAATATATTAATTAGCGTTTTTTTTTTTTTTTTTTTTTTTAATTTTTTTTTTTTTTTTTTTTAAATTTATTTATTACTTTGTACCTAAAAACTTCAGTTGCAAAATTTTTAAATTCTGCTCAGACAATAGGTAAATAAGGAAATTTTCAATTAGCTAACCCATTTGTTCTTTACATCTCAAGAACAAAGAACTTCTACTTTTTCACAAATCGAAAAAAAAAAACAAGTAAGAAAGCTACAGTCGACTGTGCTCGACTGTGAGATACCCGGTACTCGGTAACGTTTGCGCTTCACACTAAAAGCAATTTAAAATTGTACGTACATTACATTGTACATACAGTGGCGCCATTATATCGCACTGCAACAGCAGTGCCTTAGGGTGGTGTGTTAAAATTCTAACCTTATTGCTAATATCTCCCATGTTTATCATCCGATTTTAATGAAATTTTCAGGAAGCGTCCGCTCTATCTTATTCATTTATTGTATCTATTAATTTTAACCCGAAAATAACGAGTATAGCTTATTTAACGTTTTTTATGATTTTTGAGGGCGGAAGTGGGCGTGGTCAAATTTTAAAACAAACTTGATCTGCGTGCAACAGATTCCAATGTTGTCACCAAATTTGGTAACTCTAGCTCTTATAGTCTCTGAGATCTGTTGTTTCACACGGACGGACAGAGGTTGGCACTAACCCATAATACCCTTGTACCCTATGGGTACCGGGTATAAACAGTCTGCGCGGGACAACAACAACATCTCCAAAAACAACGCCGGCAGGAAAAACAAGCGCAGTTCAAGCATCAAAAAGCTGCCGTCACGCCCCTATTGAGTGCACTAACCGCCCACCGCCCCACCTCCTTTCCCATCTCCTTTCCAGCCCCCCCTTCCATTCATTCCAAAAAACGAGGCCAGACAGACAGCGACAGACAGCGTCTCTCTCGCTCTGCCGCTCTCGTTACCCCGTAAGTCACGTGGGGTGTTGTGTGCGGCACGCGAAATGCAGGGAAAAGATCATGGAGAGGGGGGGTAAGGTGGAAAGCACTGAACTAAAGCGAAAATAAATAAATAAATTAGTTTAGTTCTCTGCATTTTAATTGTAAGCAGTAAATAATGGCTTCAAATGCCAGTAAAATGGAAAAACAAATTAAAGAAAACTCAACTAATATACTACTCTTTTTTATAATAATTAGCTAAAACAGATCTTCATATAACCGAGTTGATTTAAATGCAAATTATTTTATTTTTATTATTGGCTTTTCAATTTTAATGCTAGCTTTTGGCCAAAAATTTATTTTGGTCAAGACAACAAATCACACACACACACACACAGACACGAGCGCATACACAGGCAAATAAGAGGCGCGTCGCTGGCCTTAACAAAAATTTGCTGCAGCAGCAAACGACAGAAAGAGAGAGGACTAGAGAGAGAACGCTTGCACACCGAAGAGAGATAAAACACAAAAACGAATCGAAATAAAAAAAAAACGCCAAGCGTGCAAGAAGCGCAACAGAGGCGTCGACAGCGACGCCGACAGAACCAGCAGCAGCAGCAGCAGCAGCGGCGAGCCGGCAACCCTCGAGATGACGTTGACCCCGAAAAATGACGCGAAGCGCAATTTGTGAAAACGAATGCGAATGGGAACGAAAACAAACTGAAATCTAATAACGGCCCGGCGAGAGTGCGAGCGAGAGGTAAACAGTGTCGGCGTCTGCATGCGAAGCTCTCTCCCTCCCACTGCTCTCTCGTTTTGTTGTTTACGTGTTTTGAGGATAGACATGCTAAAGCGCAGTGCGTATAAAAACATACAGGACGAAAAGTCGAATAACAACAACAACAACATAGGCGTAGAAGCGCAGTTAGGCGGAGGCCAGACCCAGACAGAAAGAGATGGAACATGGCAGACAGTGAGTAAAAGGCGCGTGAAAACGGAGAAGAGAAATGAGAGACCGTGAGAGCGTAAACAGAGCGCATGTCTGCGATAACAAACAAGAAGCAGCGGGGAAGAGCGGGATGCAAAAGGAGGTGGAATGCGTTTATGCGGGGCGAATAAATTTTAGGGATTTGCCTTATAAAGAAGTTATAGGAATAAAATATATACAAAATATCAAAACAGAATGTTAATTAATAAATCACAATTGACATAGTATTACTATTATTAATAATAGTATAATTCTTTCTGCTGTAGTCTCAACAAAAACAAAACAAGGGAACAAAAAGAACAACATTTACTCCGCGCGTGCATAAATAACAGAAATTTGTTCTCACAGACAGAGGCCGCCCAATATTCACATGTATGTATATAAATATATATATATATTTTTTTTTTTTGCAGTTTTACGAAGCGCCAGCAGAGGAACAACAACAAAATGCAGTCGCTTATGAATGAAAAAGAAGGCGCACCACTGTCTCGCTCTACTCCACAAGCATGCGTCTGCCAGTGTGTATGTGTGTGTGTGAGGGAGAGAGTTTTGCAAGTGTGTGTGTGAGGAGCGAGGAGAGCGCGGAGTGCAGAAAATGTTGTCGGTGTCGTTGGCCCTTCTTGTCTGGTGTTTTCTTGCTTCTCTTCCTTATTGTTGTTGCGCCGCAATGTGGTACAGTGACTACCAAAAAATACTAGCAGCAGCTCACACAGCTCGTAAAAACGGGGCTTAAAGGGGAAGTCAGGAGGAAAAGAAAAGGAAGAGGAAGAGGAGAAAGAAGAGGAAGCAACGGAAGCAGTGACGCCGCCTAAATGGGTTGCAATACCAAAGTTACACATGCGGTAGTAAAGTTGTAAAACTGCGGTTGTACGTTACTAGTTCCCCAGCAGTTGTAATAGTTTTCGGTTTCGAGTAGTAAGTAGCGGGGTTGTAATATAGTATTTTTTAGACTCGCTTTTAGACTTACAATCTGAAAACAACTTTTTGCTTACTAATAAAAATTAACAAATAAAAAATTCTCTATAGGTTAATAATCTGATTTTTTTTTTTTTTTTTAATAATTGAAAAATTAAATATTTCTTAAATCCTCATAAATTTCTTAAACTAATAAGAGGAAATTTAAGATTTAATTTAGGGACTTTCTTATATTTTAGTTAGTTTTTTTTTTTTTTTTTTTTTTTTTTTTTTTTTTTTTTTTTTTTATATTGAAAAATTTAAAATATTTCTTAAATAAGGGAAAATTTAAAATTTAATTTTGGGGCTTNTTTTTTTTTTTTTTTTGTTTGTTTTTTTTTTTTTTTTTTTTTTTTTATATTGAAAAATTTAAAATATTTCTTAAATAAGGGAAAATTTAAGATTTTATTTTGGGACTTTCTTATATTTTAGTTAGTATAATTTTCAAAAATGAATTTTTTCAGTCATTATTATATTAAATTCAGGTTTCAAATAGCTAAATAATGATATACGAGAATGTCTAATTCGATATGTTGAAGTAATACTGTAAATATACCTAATTATGTGAAGAAATGTCTATATATTTGTAACTAGATCGTTGTATTGGTAGCACATTTAGCTGGTTGATGCCAATGGGCCGCTAATGAGAAAGAAAAGGGTGATTTGGGGTAGAAACACGAAGAAAAACTACATCAAATGGCGCCGCCTAATTAAAAAACCATTAAAATTTAAAGCCACCGCCTATGCATGGGGGGCTAATAAATACATAAATTTTGCAGCAACGGCATCAGTCTACACAAAAAAAAAACAACAACAAAAAACAACAAAAAACCAAAAAAAACGCTTAAATTAATTACCTCACGAAACAACAAAGCAGCGGGCAGTAGCAGTCACAAAAAATGGGAATAAAATGCAGTCAAAGCACATTGGTTGAGTTTCGGTTAAATCAAATTATAAAAAAAAAAAAAGTGCAGCTATCTAATGTAATTGGAACTGATTGTATACATAATTTAGGAAATTAATAATTAATTGGTCAAATATTCAAGGGAACTAAGATCACAGAACCAGGGAATTAAACCACAGAAAGTTGTAGGATAAATTGAGAATCAAATATTTATTCGTTAAATAAAATGATCATACAAATAGTAGGCCTTTTGTTAAATCCTAACAATACATTTTCGAACAAAGCATCTTTTATTATGTTTTTTACAATATTGTACTCACTAAGATGTTACAGATTTATTTATAATAAGCCAAACCAAATTTATCCTCAACAAAAGCTGCAATAAAAATAAATAAAAAATTATAAATGCACGTACTTTTATGCCAAAATAAAAATTCTGTCAATCTTATATCCGTCTGAAGATCTACCAAAACTGGTTCTGAAACTAATTATAGACATTTTTAGAGCCAATTAGAAGCAGTCTCAATTAGAGACGCAAAGAGAGGACGCCGGAGACGATAATCAAACACAAATCATTTGGATACGGCCGACTGTGGGGATATATTTCTGTGGATTTTGTGAAGACCGCAGCAAACCACAGGATTTGTGGACCGACAGGCGGCGGCAGTTGCCAATCCCTATATGTATGTCCAGTGTCCAACATTCAATGGCCAATGTGCAGCGTCAGCTTGGTAGGCGGACAAAAAAAACAAGTAAGAAAGCTACAGTCGACTGTGCTCGACTGTGAGATACCCGGTACCTAAACGTTTGCGCTTCACACTAAAAGACAATTTAAAATTGTACATACATTATAATAGTCTACTTCGACACTTCTTCTGCAGTTGGCGCCACGGCCAAGGCTAGAATGCGCCACCTGTCGGCTACAGCTTGCAACAGCAGTGCCTTAGGGCGGTGTGTTAAAATTCTAACCTTATTGCTAATATCTCCCATGTTTATCATCCGATTTTACTGAAATTTTCAGGAAACGTCCAATTTATTTTATTTATTTATTGTATCTATTAACTTTAACCCGAAAATAAAGAGTATAGCTTATTTGAAGTTTTTTATGATTTTTGAGGGCGCAAGTGGGCGTGGCCAAATTTTAAAACAAACTGGATCTGCGTGCAACAGATTCCAATGTTGTCACCAAATTTGGTTACCCTAGCTCTTATAGTCTCTGAGATATGTTGTTTCACACGGACGGACAGAGGTTGGCACTAACCCATAATACCCTTGGGTACCGGGTATAAAAAGCGGAACATCGTGGAATTGTGTCTAAAAATAAACTTGTGCAACAATGTTGAAAAAGCAAACATCAGCAGACAGCCAGTGACACAAAGTGGATGCACCAGGGGCAGACACGGAGGGAAGCTCCAGACACGAGTGGAGCTCTCTTGGCCAGACGGCGGCCTTTCTTCTGGCCGTCCGTCCTAGCTCCTCCTCCTCCTCCTCCTCTAGCTCCGCCAGCTTCTTCTGTTGGCCATTTCGCTCGGTCTGTTTGTCTGCCGAGTGCCGCCGCCGTCTCATTGTTTGTGGAACGATTGAGAGGGGGGGGACAAGGGTTTGCAGCAGCGACAATGGTTAAAAGGAGCAGCGCCGCAGCTGCAGCCACCGCTATGGGTTGGTTTCTCATAACACCGAAGTTTTAAGTACCTTACCCTTGGATAGATTGATTTTAAACAGGGCTGCGGACTTAGTTGGTGAACTAGAGGTGGCTAGGTTCAGTCAGTTCTTAGGGTTTTGTCGGGTTTAATGGCTATTGTAATCTTAGATACTATGCTTAAATTCCATTTTGTGGGCTAGAAATTCTTAATTATCACTGTGGACGGCAGTCCACGTAGTGACGATGAGCACCGAGACTGTGGTGCGCAAGGAGACTACTATATACAGCCGTAGAATTGAAAATCTGCTACGATAGTCCGATCAGAACCTTTTATATCTTGAACCTCTTTGAAACTGCATACTAAGATTAAAAAAAATATATATTATATATTTAAAAAATTAAAGTGACGATGGCACATTCAACTCAAAAAATGTCTGATACCAAATTTTGTGACAATTAATAGTTATTTAAACAAAAATATTTAAAAAGTTTTTAATTAGTTTCAAAATCGGCACGCTGCCTGTTTTGCCCTTTTAAATTTTTCAGCTAAGTACTGTTTAAATAACTAAAAAAAAATTTGGTATCAGAAATTTTTTGAGTTGAATGTGCCATCGTCACTTTAATCTCACCTCGTTAAGAGGTGTTTTTATTTGATTACTTTTTAACTTAAATACTAATCTAAGCTCTTAAGATACTTTTTCTACTTTGTTATTGAAAATATTTTGTTTGTTCTTCTTTAATTGCTATTATTTTTCGTTGATATTATTTTGAGTTGATTTTTCTTAATTGTAAAGGATTGGTTGTGCAAAGCCCTAACTTAAAAGCCAACAAATTTCTAGGCCCAACCTCTGCTAGCATACTAACAGTAAGCACAGAATGCAAGCAACGCACCAATGTGGTCGATATACGCATTTTTAGGGATAATTAATTCTTAGCTATATTTCATTGCCCTTGTAAGGAACTCCTTGTTGTAGCAAATACCCTGGGTACTCTTTTGTGGAACCCTCTATGTAGGGTATATGTGGGTAACACGATGTATGGTATATGGAGTGGCGCGTTGGGCGCGTTAAGCACGCGAAAAGAGACTTGAGGGGCATGCATACATACATACATGTGTACATATGAATGTATGTATAGGTGGGGATGAGAAGGAGGACACGGATGAGCGGATAAGGAAAAGGTAACCCAGAAGGAGGAAGAGAGGGGTAGGAAGAGGAGGAGGAGGAGGAGGTGTACCAGTGGCCAAGCAAGAAGCGCGCAAGAGCGCCGCGCTAAGAAGAAGAATGGTCAGTGAAGAGCGGTGCGCGACCACTAATCGCTAAATTTACGAGTACAGTTAAAATAAAATCATAAAAATGTCTTCTTCATCGCTTCACTTGTTGTTGTTGCTGTTGTTGAGGCAGGCAAACAGCAAGAGCGAGAGAGAGAGAGAGAGAGAGGAGAGAAAGAGGTAGAGAGCTGGGTTTCGAGTTCAGTTTACAATTTACATGATGATGATGATGATGAAGTAGTTCAAGAAGATGTTGTGTTTTGGCCTGGAATTTCCACGAAAACACTTGGGAACAACTTCCCGCGCGCACACACACGTCATTTTGAAAAACAGACAGGAGCAACACAGGCCAAGAAGAAGAATCACGGGATTATAGTGTAAAATTTAATGAGCAAAACTCAACGAACGAACGGGGAACGAGTAAGATCATTGGCGAAAAAGGTTTTATTTCAGGTTTCTCGTTCGGTTCGTTCCCTTACTCACTTTTCCACTTCAATGGAAATGAGAAAAACAACAACGACAACAACAACAACCATAAATAAAGGTGACAACGTGTGAGGTTAAACCGCAGTGACGGGCAAATATGTAGCTGCCGAGCAGCACAAGTATTTCATGAATAAAGATTTAAATAGAAATCCCAATTATCCCCAAATGTGTCCTATTTGGCAGATATCAGGAATTTCATTTTGTTCAGGAAATTATAGTTCCTTTAATCAGAAACTTGATCAGCATTGTTTAAAAATTAATACAATTTTCCAAAGAAAATGATGGATCGATATGTTTTCCAATTATTGTGCTCGTGTCGCAATCTTCGGATCCAAACAAAATAACGGGACAGCCGAAGGTCATTCACGGGCGAGAGCACGCATCGAAGAAAGAGGCAACGATTAACGGGGCAACATTGTAGACGCCTCGGCGATTAAAAAAGAAAGCTAAACATTATATGATTGCAAAAAGAAACAACAAGACGCATAGCAACATTAACAATGCGAATGCCGTAAGCAAAGCCGAGAGCCAATCAATAAAAAATAAAATATAAAAAAATAAAAATTAAGTAAGAGGTAATTTGTCAAACCGAATTTTGGAAACTCCTGCCGTAGGGAACCATCGATAGTGAGTATGTTTTTAACATCGTTGTTTGAAAACATCGATATATCGCTTAAACATTGTATTTTTTAAATTAATTTTTTTTAATAAATTGCTCCAAATAGTAATTAAAATTAATTAATTCTTTTCAATTAATTCTTTGCTAAACTTATATTTATTTAACCTAAAACATAACGAAATCTAAAAAAAAAAACATAAATAAAATTTGCATATAAATAATACAAAACAATGAAGGAACTTCAGTACATATTTTACATTTGGTAATTTTCTATTATACGGGCCCCTTCCAAAAAATTAAAAAAAAAAAACCATAGATAGGGGGTGTTTCAACTTACATTTGGGTATACAAATTATGTTGGGGATGCTCTTAGTTTAGTCACAATAAATCTTTAAAGTTTTGCCTAATTCCCATACAAAATACAGTGGGCTGTGAAGCTTAAAATGTTTGTCAAATTGTGCTTAGCGTAAATACTATATATGTCGACACTTTGCACACTTTGAATACATTTATGCGTGAAATATAAATAAAACAACAATTTGACAACGTAAAATTCGTAGTAACTAACTTTTTAATTCCATTTTTTTTTTTTTTTTTGTATTTCAATATTAAGATTATATTATATATAAAATTATAAAGGACCTTCCATGACCTTATTTTTGTTTAATGTCAAAAGCAAAGATTGGCTGTGCAAAATAA
>VNKF01003120.1:0-18092 GCA_008044355.1 Drosophila lacteicornis
TTTTTTTATATTTTTTTCTGGGGTGTTAAAGATAAGGAAACTCCCGGGGTTTTTTTCTGTAAAAAGTGACTCTTTTTTTAGCTAAATTGCGTGTGAGTTTTGGGTTGAATATATGGTTTTTAAATCAAGACACGCGTCGCTTGGTTAGGCTAAAGATCTTCACATGCTGGCCATTGCTTAAGGGCGTACTGTTACATTTGAGCATTAATTGTATTGATAGTAATATTTAACACATTGGTAAACTAAGTGCGTTATCGGTGTCGTAATGAGGAACGTTACAAAAAAAGATGTGGGCTTAAAATTACATCTCATATTACTTTAAATATAACTTAACACTCCAAAAGTTTGGGCTTTGGGTTTCGGGTCTACCCGAACTTAATGTCAAAGTTGATTAGCATCGGATACTAATTAGTGGTCGCTCCCTTGATCAGATATTTTATGTGCTTTAAGCTTAGGTAACATTTTGATTTAATTTTAAAGCGAAAGCCGCATTACCCTTGACTTGGACTAAATCTTTTCAGGAAACGATATTTTAATTTTAATTGATTCAACCCAGATAAGTTTAATCTTTTCCTCCAGTTCAAATACCGAAATCTTCCTAAAATACCCGTTTACTATATTTAAATATCTGAGTTTGCCCTAAACATTTTTTAAGTCGTTTAGGATTTCCACATATTTAGAAGGTATTTATTCTTCCTTTTATTACTAAATATTTTTACAAATGATAGAGGAAAATAAAATAATAATAATTATTAATATATAATATTATTATATGAATTAATTTTTATACCTGGTGCCCATAGGGTACAAGGGTATTATAAGTTATGTAACAGGCAGAAGGAGGCATCTCCGACCCCATAAAGTATATATTCTTAATCCGTGTTGGTAAACAGATCTCAGAGACTATAAGAGCTAGAGCTACCAAATTTGGTGACAGCATTGGAATCTGTTGCACGCAGATCAAATTTGTTTTAAAATTTGAAAAATAGGCACTCGCGGACGTTTTCTGAAAATTTGAGCAAAATTGGATGATAAACATGAAAGTTATTAAACGATAAAGTTTCTGTGGATTCTTCTTCTTTTTCTGTGCCAATGGGTGTTGCTCAACATGTTCCTAGCAACATTTTTCTTCATATGTTAACATTTTCTTTTTTCCATGTGCAGTTTAATTTCACCGACAACTCTTTGGGACCGTGTATCTTACAGTCGGTCACACTCGACTGTAGCTTTCCTACTTGTTATAAGTGATGGAGGGAAATAAAACAATATTCCTTAATTAAATTTAAGTATATTAATATATCTTAAATCTTTCAGCTTAAGTCATAACTCAAACTTGTGGAATTTATCCCATTTAATTATCTTCCTTTATTTTATCATATATTTTGGGAAATACCAGAGATTCCATACAGTAGATACTTAGATAAAACCCTTCGATTGATGGCCGCCCTCAGCAGATTTAAAAGAAAGTTATCTTATCTCTTGCCCTGCAGTTATTGATGTATTTCTGCTGCTGTTTGGCCAACTTCGGAGTTTCTGCTGAACGGAAATTCTGAGATAAAAGTATAAAAGTCATTGGCTTGGGTTCTTTATGTTTTTTTTTTCTTCGGCCCTCCTTTTTTACGTGAATAATGCAAACTCCCCCACTGATACACTTTCAAAGTCTGACCACACACACTCTCGCTCTGGCTTTTCCCTTAAGCGGCTTATGTGTGTGTGCATGTGATAGTGCATAAAATTTATTGGCGCTCTGGGGGCGGAGTTTTCCGAATTTTCCGAGCGGTTTTCGGGGGGTTTCCGTGGGCTAGGAGTTGGGCTGGGAGGGCTCTCCACTTTCACTTTGGTCTGTTGCTGGCACTTTTCCTCGTTGTGGACAAGGCTTTTATAATTTTATGCCATTTCTTTCAATATTTATTTTGTTATTATGTTTTTGTAATGAGTCCTAGGCTGTTGTTGTCGTTGTTGCTGTTGCTCTTGCTCCTCTTGTTGTCAACAGCAAGTAAACCAACAACAACAAGCGTTGAAATTGGAAAAATTGTATCAATAGATTGTTGTCGCTGCTGTGTATGTGTGTCTTTGAGTGTGTATTATTGCCATGGAAAATTCCGGCTGGCACATAAATTAATTAATTTTGTTTTTGCCTCTTTTTTGTGTTTGTTGTGTCTTATTGGGGGGAGCGGGGGTGACACTGGTGGGTGGGAGTGTTGGGCCTATTTGTATCGAAATTTTGTTTAATGCGTAGTCCATAATATTAAAATGCACAGAAAAAATATTTTCTAAATTATCGTAGCGTAAAAATATAGATTTTAACTTGCTTCCTGCTATCAGAGATCTCTAGAGTTATTATTTTATATGTCTAAAAATTTAAAAAGTATACTTATATATACCTATAAAAAATGTTCTTTGTAATATTAAGGCCAAAACTAAAAGATATATGAAAACGCGTAATTCATTACTTTAGACGCCTTAAAATATGAAATGTAATATTTTGTAAATTTTGTTTTCTAAAGCCAGTTATTTTGTTGGGTTTTTAGGGACCTTGCAAATACTTTGAGACTTTTTAAAAGCTCATATGGATTCTTTCCCCATTTCTAAGTAACACATTATTATATATCAGCTTTAAAATCTTGTTATTAATTAAAATTAAAGTCTTAGATATTAGGATTATAATATATATCAACAGAGATGTATCTTAAATATTATTACAGATCTCGATAGCACATCCTGATTATTATTATTCTACGTGTTCCTGCCTCTTCCCCCATTCATCGCCTCCCTCCTGTCATTTCCTTTTTTCTTCTGTAGTTGGCAAAGTCTAAAGTTACGTTCATCTCTATTGATTTTCCATAATGAGGCTTATATCGGCCCAACTCCCCGGGTGGAGCCATCGAATTTCATTGCAAAATCACTGCAGGGAAAGTGATGGCCAGGAGAGGGTAGATTTCGGCCGGGAATAGGAATTCGTAGTCGAAGTCGTCTTAGTCCTAGTCGTATTCCCTGGCTGTCATGGCTGATTGCCAAACAAACAGACACGCACACACATACGCGTGAGGAGGCGAGACTCAGGCGAAGCAATTTTATTGTCATCATTTATACATACAGTGGGACATTGCTAAGGAGAGTCCTTGCTGTGCGGATCCATAGCGACCTGTATGTATAGGGAATTTCTAAACTCTGGAGATTTGAAATCACTTTAAAGGGTGTCTTAAAGTATGCAGCGCATATCACTTATAATCTCATAAAAATGTTCATAAAGAGTCTTCAACTAAGAGTATTTTTGCATTTCATGTGTAATTTAAATGAAATCAAGTATTTAGATAAAAGACAATTTTTGCTTAATTTTTTATTTTTATAAAGATAAAGTTTTCTCACAACGAATGGGTCCTGTAATTACACTAGCATTTTTTGCGATGCTTTCTCGTCCAAGGACACTCCGGAACTGGTCCTATTTTTGTTACTGTCAAGTCAATCCTGACATTATGAGTTCTACTTCATCAGCAGACAAAATGTATATGTATTTGGCCATGCTGCTACCTTTGATAGATTTTTCAATTTATTATCAGCTTATCAGCTTTTAATTAATGATAGTTGGGGGATCTTGCTTAATATTTATGGCCATAAATAATTTGGCAAGTTTGGTGCTGCTCAACTTTAATTTGCAAAGCGATAAATTACGAATGACCAGCGAATGCCGCTGAGAAAATCCCCAGAAATTCCCTTTCCGATTGCCGGAATACGAAAAACGGATAGCCGTAAAATGAAAGTGAAAAGAAAAGTGGAAAAGTGGCTGCCGCAGCAACAACTGCAAAAAGTGCTGAACGCAGACAAAGTACAAATTGCCCACAAAAATATAAAAACGAGGCCTAAGAAGCGAGAGCGGGAGAAGGAGCAGATGCAGAGGACGAGAAGGAAGAAAGTTCAATTTACTACTTTTCACTTTAGCATACATTCCACCTCCCCCGAAGGAAACACACACACACACGTATAGAAATTGAAAGGACACCCTCCTTTCAGATGGCCAGCTGGTTTGGCTTGGAAACTGGAGAAGCCACCGCCTCAGCATCCCGCACTCATACACATGGTCAACATGCCCCCCGTCCCCAGATATCCTGGCAACCTTATCCTTGCTCCGACACTCCCCCAAAAACTTTGCCTTTTTGCGTTAAATTTTTCTTTTTATTTTGGAATTTCGTTCGATGGCCGCCTCACTCTCCCAGGCAAGTACATACTTACGCAGGATACATATATCCTGCATACACACACATGAATGAATCCCCAACACGAGCATCTAATTTTCTTTTAAGGTCAAGCTGAAATGAAATACAAAAAAACTTTTTTTTTCGCTTGATGAAAATTACAATTTTCTTCTTATTTTTCTCTCAACTTTCGTGCCAAAAGGAAAAAATTGTTTGCCCTCTTGTTGCTTCCGTTCGTTCCCTGCCCCGGTGTCCTTTCCCCTCGTCCTTGCCACGACGCACAACGTAACCGTACAAGTACACACCGATGCGTGTGTGTGAGCGTCCTTACTGCTGGCAAGTTTTATTCCTCATCAACGCCCGTTCAACCTATTCCCCCCCAACAGGCGAAGCCTCGAACTCGGACTCAAAGAGTCCTGCTAAGGAGTTCTTCCTGGAACTCACGCACATGGCCATGAGGCTGCTGTGTGTATCCAATTGAAAAGGCAAAAGGAGCAGGACTAGCGGAGAAATCTCAAAACGCAACTGAAACTGAAATAAATCCGTGCTTTCGGGTCTCCCTGCTCGCTTCTCGTTTTCTGTTTTCGTACTTTGTTTGGCTTCCTACAGAAATGGTCAAAGCGATGCAGCCCGCGGCAAAGCTAGATAAGAGATCCTGTAGATAAGGGTTGCCGGATGTATGATGTGCGAAGTCTTGGGATTGTGTGTCGCAAATTACCCAATGAACTCATTTTGATTTAATTAGTGATCATTATCGGGTGTGATTAAATCAAATACTCAACATTTATCGATAAATCTGTTATAATTGAATCATTGAACAAGTATTCGCATTATTGTTTTTTTTTTTAAGAATTGATCCCCTGCTTATACCATTGGTTCTAACAACTTTTGGATTCTTTTTTAATGCTTTTCGGCTAAGAAGCAAATTTTTAGTCCTCCCACGGATAGAGCCAAAGTTACAAAATAAATATCTAAAAGAGGCTTACCCAGTGGGCCTTTTATCCTGAAATATGTACACCTTTCATGTGGAACTGGCAGCCGGGGTAATTCAAGTACAGAATTCTACACGGAACGGAGCAGCGTACGTTTCAGGTATACCTGAATCTCTCACTTACCACATGCTGAATTGGGAATGCATCCCTAAGGTGATTCCTGTTGCACAGATAATTCAATACAGAATCGTTCACAAAGTGAATCAAAGTCCGACTGGGTAACACTGGTATCACTAGCTTACAAATCCAGCGCATATATCTCCATCAATTTTGGATTCATTTGATTACAAAGAACACCACGTTTTCGGAAAGGTTTATTTATTGCCTTTTGGATAGTACAAATTTGTTTTACTAACGGTTTTTAAGATTTTTAGCGAATAAATCGTGAATATCTCAAAAATGGTTCTTTGGAAATATTTTGTTAATTTAACATTAGGCGGGAAAAGTGGGTCTCACATTGTTTTGCTGTAAACTATTGTAATATGTAAGGAGTCCAGTAATAGGTTAAGCATCAATCCACTTGCCGTTTGTTTTCAATCAGTTCAGGTAACCGGAAAAACCCGAAAAATATATTAGTTTCTTTAAATTAGAAGGAACAGCGGACCGACCATGAGAATCCTGGGCATGCTCAAAACCAACCTCGACGACTGGCTGCAGCGTCACTACAAGGGAATGGCCTCAGCCTGCATGATTGTCGTGGCGTTCACTACGTTCCTGAGAGTCAACTTCTTCCACTTCCAACGTGATCTGATCTTCTGGCGTAACCTGGCGATGGAGCCCCATAGCCTGATGCTGTCGATGGTGGTGTGTGTGCCGTTCCGGATCGGCTACCAGATAGCGGTTCGCCACTTTCCCTCCCAGTGGCAGAAAATGGTCCTCGAGCAGATTCGCCGCCGGCAGTTCGCCGACTTTATCGTGCGTCGTCTGCTCTATCAACTTGATCTTGCCAGCCGAATGTTGCCCGAGTCGGGCAAGGTCCTCGATCTGATGGATCCGGCAACACAGCAGAGATTCGAGCAGGTCCAGATGGCCGCCTACCAGGCGGTCCAGCTCTTCCGGCAGGACGCCAATGCGGTGGTGTATCAGCAGCCTCCCGAACCCGAAGAGGAATCCCGTTACATTGTCCTGGCCGAGGAGGAGCAGGATCTCCGGCAGAATGGCTTTGCCAGGCTCGATATGCTGGTCACCGTCAAGTTACTCCGGAAGATCCTCGGTCCAAATGAAGATAGTCCAAGTTCCAGCGAGTAAAGGCTTGCCTGAAAATTTATGGTTGTGTACATTTGGAGAGTGAAGTACTTCGTGAAATTATTCTTGTGTATGTATTCGTGCCTCCTTGTTTCATAATCTCAACTTTGTAATCTTCTTATGAATATATACGTACGTTTTTAAAATAATTAAAATGTATATGGTAAATAACTATCACAAAGACCTCTGTAGGAGCTTAGTAACTATTGGAAAAGAAAGGAAATGTATTATCCTACCGTTTATAATGTAGAATCTTTCCTTGTATCACTTTTTAAGTAGACTAGACAATTTTTTTCCAAAATATCCCTGGAATTCTCCTCCATTTTGTGCTAGTTAAATTCCATTCAAAGAATTTCCAGTTAAAATTGTTAAATTTATGCAAAAGGAAAGCCCTACCAATTTTAGTCGCGTTCTGAAAAGTCATTAGGGGAAACCTACTGCCACCACTCGTCTTTGGTGCGTGTCCTTTTGCGTCATTTATTTAAATTGCCGCATTTCCAGGACTAATGTGCATATGCCAGGGGGAAAACAAATGAAAAACCCACCCCAGATCCCCTCCACCGCTCCCTCCGCCCCCTCGCCGCGATATACATTTGGAAAATGAGAAAACGAAATAACAAATACTTACCCCAGCTCCCTAAATAGCGCCGAAAAAAATCCATAAGTTAAATTATTAAAGTTTGTAGCTGTTGTTTGTGTTGACCCGAGAACTGGGTTTTTTTTTTTTTTTTTGACACATTCCAAGGACTTGGCAAGCGGTCAATGAAACGAAGTCCCATAAAAGCACAGAGGAAGTTAATGTCTAGAATATAGAATACCCTGAGCTTGCTATTTCTAAAGAGATTTGAAAAGTAAAGAATATTTTATTTAAACCACATAAAACTATTTAAAAACGTTATTAAGGAATATATTTAAAAAAAAAAATTAAGAGTATGAGTATTGCAATAAACCCGATTTAACTAAATTGAAAGGATAAAAACTTGCTGCCCAAAACCCTTTGATAATATATACAATTTATTTAACTTTTTTTCCCCAAGCTACCAAAAAACCAAAATACTTTCAGTCCCCGACTATAAGGGGTATTGAAAATGTAGCTGAAAATGGAAAGCGTTTCCAAAGCATATGGTGACAACAAAAATTGTTGTTTGCGCCTGGCGCCGCCTAAACAATTTAATTGAGAGTTGAAATTACTCGTAAATATGTATGTATGTTTGGCCACACACTCGTGCACATGTGGAATAAGTGGGCGATGTCCTGGATTCGGCCTTTAATGGCGTTCAATGAGTATTTCGGGCCTGTAATTTGTGGCCAGCGTGGGCTGCGTGCTCGAAGCTCTGTCAAATCGATTAAAAACTAATTTTCCACACACAATCCATCTAAAAGAACGACGAAAACAATAATTTAATTCGGAAAGTTTTTGAGCAATTGCTGTCATTGATGGATGGTTTCAATTTAGAATGCCTTAGATGGAAGGGGTAGTCGTGGGGGATTTTAATTAGAGCAGCACATATATTACTGTTTGTATTGATATAATGTAATAATAATTTTTTATTCTTTCTAAGAGTTTTCCTAGCAACCAATCTTAAACTCTGCCATCTTCTATATAATTTAAAAGACTTCTCCCTTATTTGATCTTTCCAACTAACCAAACTAAAGTTACTTTGATGTTAGCACGCTGAAAGTCGTCGGCAACTGTACCCGAAACTTTTCCAAACTGTTCACATATTGTGAACATTTATAATACTCACCCGTTTTGATGTTTTCACCCAAAAACCATGTACCAAATATTCTCCTTCCTTTCCTCGGGCCTTGTCAGCCCGAGAATTATGAAGAAGTTTGTATCCTCGCCTTTTTCGGCAACAGGAAGTAGAAGTTCGTCCGGGGGTTAGCAGGGCAACAGGACGAGGAAACTATGGAGCTGTCAGGAACACGCGCCAGACGCACATCTCCAGCCCCCGATCGGAATTGATTTCGTCGCATTCTTAACAAAAATTATTGATAAGACATTTCCACGGGAATTGTTGTTGCCCATTACAGCTACAGTGAGTGTCCCATGTAATACAAATATTGACATACTTTGATTTCGCAATGCTCGAGCTGCTTAGGGTAGCAACAACCAAATGGAAGGACCGACCATCTCCAGTTGGCGGTGGAGGATTAGGTTTCCTTCTTCGCCGCCTCGCCTGACCTCTGCACTGAGATAAATTTGGAACTCATAGCTGGTATTACCATTAAAAGTGGAAAATTTAGTAATTTAATAATTGTTCATTAATCTAGTTCATTAGAAATCTTTCAGTCATAGAAATTGGTAACAGAACCTGAATACTTAATCGTTTTAATTGATTTAATAATTCCGAGTTTGAGGTAAAATAATTTTAATAACCAACTTAAATTATTTATTGTATTATCCCATCATATTCTGCATTTAAAAACTTACCTTTTAATTAAAACTTTAAAAGCAATGATAATTCCAGAGCTACATAGATAAATTTTATGATAACTCTCCCCATGCTTGTCATGGTCTAATTTTTTTCCGAGTGCCTTAACTTCATCCCTGACTCCTTGTGAGAATATTGAAAAGCTGAAAGCAAATGTCAAAACTCGGAAAAGTTGAAATTTTCCTCATGTAAGCTGGAAGTGATGTGGGGTTCGGGGACTCCAGTCTCAAGGGTCGCAGAATCAGCTTAGACAAGTCCCTCGCCGAGTTTGAATGGGAATCACAGGGCGACCTAAGCACTTTTAAAGCTCGAGATGATGACACTTGTGCCCGAGTGCAGTCGCTTCGCCGAAGCCGAACTGTAGGAGCTACAGGAGAGGCTTGCTTCAGGACACCCCCAGTTCAGGCAGATTTAAATTTATTTATATGTATTTGTATATATATTTAATATAATCAATTTAAAACACATACAATTTTTGATAAATGCTCACTTACAATGAAATGAAAAATTTTGGTTTCTCCTCCATTCCTTCTTTTTGATTCTCCGCTCTTTCACATTTTCACATATATCGTAATATAAATTATTTTGTTCAAGTTTACCTTGCGTTTCTTTTGATTTTTTGTCTCACACATAGTTTTACGTAATAACAAAGTAAAATTGTTTAAATATATGTAATATATATATTGTATATATAGTATGTGTATACACTTCATACATTTGCCAATTGCTAAATAAATGTTTGGTTTTTATTTTATAGTAAATTTAAATTTAATTTTGTTTTGATTTTTGCTCGTGGCTTTTGATTTTGCGCTCTTTCACGTCTTTGTGTTGCTTTCTTATCCTTTTTCCTTCTCTCTCTTCCAGCTTCAACATCAATATTTTTTTCGAATGTACTTTGTTATTTTGACTTAACAACTACAACTAAAATATTTATTAAGAGTTTAATTTGTTTTTTTTTGTTTTTGTGCTTAATGCTCTAAAATTGTATTTTTGATTTTGTTGTCGTTTTTTCTGTTGACTCTATCGGATTTGCATCCGAAAGGCCGTACAAAATTTTGATTTATGCTCAAGGTACGTCGCAAGTTGTCTTTGGGATTTTTGTTGTAAAATTTATTTAGTTTTTTCATTTATAAAACATATTTGCTTATCGCTTTTGATTTGTGCGCTCTTTTGTGTGGGGGAAGGGGGTTGCAATCACGCGAAAATTCAACGAAATAAAATAATGGAAAGCCATTGCCAAAACTCGAGCCGGAATGAAATAAATAATTTGCATAGCATTTCCTCGGGGGTTGCGCCTAAATCACCCTTGGCAAATGCAATTTTTTTTTGTTTCTTCTTTCCATTTCCATTTTTCTCATTTTTCATAAATTGCAATTTTTCCAGTTCACTTTTAAACATGCAAATAGCGGCGCTGAACACCCTTAGATCGATGTAGAAACCCCACAGAGGGGTAGGCTGCATTCTGGTCAATTGTTTGCGCCCTAAAAATTGCCGGCAGACGATTTTCCCAAATTGCCATAAAAATTCAATAGAAAATATCTCGGGAAAAATTCGGAAAATATTTGGGAGATTTGCCTACCATCCCCTGGTCAACCTGGGGGTTGTTGCTTGAGTCAATCTTTAATTGCAGCGCCGGCAGCGGGCCGAAGCCGGAAAAGTATCGAATATCTGGCCGTAATCAATGAGATGAAATTTGCATGGACACGTGACAAATAATTAACTGCCCAAAAACGGGAGAAAATCGAGAGGAAAATTCAGAGGGTGGCTGCCTTTAATCAATGGCAGTGGCATAGAAACAGGAGTATCGATTTGGGATATTACATATCCCGGTGTGGAATTTTTTACAACTGCAGCTGCTGACCCGACCCTCCAACTTGACCCTCACATGACCATGCTGGGTTTTTGTTATCGCATTCCTCAGTTTTTTCCATTCATATATGTTAGATGCATTTTTTAATGCAAACATACTAATCAGGGGTTGTTGGTCAGTGTGTGTCCCAAGAACCGGAAACAGTTTTTCTTGTTTTTCATTTTTTATGAGGGTGCTGCATTTTGGAAGTATTTAAAAAAGAAAAACCAGCTGCTTCTGGGTTTGGTTTTTTTAAACAAGTTGCAGATATGCACTCAAGCCATTGTTGACAAATTGAATTAAATGGCAATTTAATAATTGAAGTCGCCAAGGCGTTGGACCAGCATGTAACACCCCGAGAGATGAAGGTCCCCTATGGCAACTTGGTTGGGAAAAAAAACAAAAAACAAAGGAAACAAAGGTCTTCCCCTATCGGCGACAACTTCACAGTCAATAAGTTGAAGATTCCGATTTTTTAAGACCTTAAGATATATGTAACCCTGCCTGCGGCTCGAGTCTGGCACACTTCCATCAGGGTAAAAATAAATAATTGGTGGCTTGTCAAGGGAAAAATCAGAAATCAGAATGAATTTCGAAATAATAAAAGAAACTCAAGTTTAACAAATACAAATTGCATGACATTTATTCGGTACATATATACACACATTTAAAATAAGATGTAAGAACTAAGGAATAAGTGGAATATAAAATAAAATTACCATCTATATTTGTAGCTCTATTTTCATTTCGATTTTAAGGTTTAAAAGTTCGTTTGTCTCGGGACTCGGCAAAGTATTTGCTAAAAGGCACGCAGCATTTTAAAAAACACACGTTTTTAAAAAAGGAAATTTCGAATATAGCAAATAGGCCTCGCCGGTCCCTGTTCGTCCTGTTCGACCCATCAACTCGACCCGGGCAACTCCTCTCACCGAAGAACAAATTTCTTAAATACTACAAAATAATCTGTGAGAGTCGTCGCCCAAACGGATGAGTTGATGGATCTGATTTGGCTTCGGGTTTATCGTTATTATTATTATTTTGTTTATATCCATACGTTTGACTAGAATTTTTTGGTTCTTAGTTATGCGACTAGTTAGTGTCTTTGGAATGTTGAACTTAAAATAATTAATTAAATCATAGGGAACTTAGGCTTATTGAAAGGTTGAATAAAGTATAAAATGTAATCCTGTTTTGAGGTAAAGTTACTACAAATTTTATTTAGCTTAAGGGGATTCTTTTGATGCAGTTTTTTGGTTTTCCATTCAAGTTTTATAGAGTTTTCTCTATAAATTGTTGTTTTATTTAAATTATTGTTTTCAAGTCCGTCTGAGGTAGCATTTTTGTTATCTTTTTAACGTTTCATACTATATATTTAATTTATTATTATGGTAATAATTTAATTTTTTACGTTTTGCTTTCTTTAAATATGTTTGTATAAAAAAGTACTAATGGTCATTGTACTTTTGCCCTGAGTTGTTTAAATGTTCTTAATTTTTACCATCTGGCGCTAGTTCTCTCTTTCTGTCCCATTCTACCCCCTTCTATCGGATATCTGATCTATTTACGTTATCTTCGAGTTATCTTTAACAACTTTTATGTACACATTGTGCGCTGGAAATATTTTTTAAGTGAAGACATTCCTTGGATATAGCTTTATAGAGTGTGTTTATATAGAAGAGTTCCGGTGATAATCAAAGAAAGTGGGGCCTCGTTCAGAACATCCTAAGAGTGTAGTCATCGCTATACAGATCTTGACTTTGAGCAATTTGTTTGTGCTGAAGCTTTACCATATTGTATTGTTTATATGCCTATATATGATCGTAGCATATATACCTTTACGTGCACTGATCCCCCGGGGATCTGTCAGCCCTATTCTAAAACCCACATGGCCATATCTAGATGAGAAATGTATAATTTAAATTTTGATTTTATGCTGCTGCTACTGCGATGTACCTATATTCCTCTAAGTGGCATATATAGCACTCCTTCCTCCTGCCTACTGCCTCCAATCTCCGCCTTCCCTCCGCCTGTCCAGCTTATGCATTATGTACGTATTTAGATTCCTCTCCTCCAACTCCTCGTCTACGAACTCCGCTTTCTTCGTTTACGATAAACTACTATTACGCATAGGAACTTTGATAGTTAATCACTAGAGATATATGTTATAGGTTGCGGTATGTTATGCTTTATGCTTTAGCTTTATGCTTTATGCTATGTCATGCGTCTATCAAAATATATATCTTATTTCGACGGTTAGCACAGTGTTGCCAGCTGAAACGGACTTGTTCTTGTTGAGTTATAGGCTATAGATTTTTGATCAGTGCCATGTTGGACATGGTGAACTTTTGAGCCCGACGTTGATCGGGCTTAGATATTGGTCGATTATTATTGTGGTTATCAAGGTTTTGTATATTTAAGTTTAATTATGAGCTCAACTAATATGCGCACTCAGTCTTTTGTAGTTCCACTATTTTGTCTTGTTCATGTTCCTAACTTCGTTTGCTTACCTATTTAGTGTGGATTTCTGTGGTTCTCTAAGGGGCATTTGGTCACTCTTAAAGTAATTTAATTGTATATTTTAAAATATTTTATGAAACTTGCAGATATATCCAATCTCAAAACAAGAAATTTGAAGATTTTTGTATAGCAGGGATGTCTAAGCGCTAGAATTTCGCGCTTTCTCTGCCACAAGCTGGAATCCCTGCCATTTTTGAGTGACCAAAGCCCCTGAAAAGGTGTCTATGGGTTGTAACTTACGCTGCTGCTGGCAACACTATACCTGTTGCATGCTGCACCTTAGGCCGGTGTGAGCCGGAAGCTGAGCGTGGCCGACTCCGAGGCCCGCACCCGCACCGGCAGGTAGACCAGGGCAGGCGCGAACTGCATCTCCGAGTCGGCGTCGGCGGGCTGCAGGTGGAAGGCCTGCATCTGATATGCTTCCTCTGCCCGATCCGGCTGGGCGTAGCTCGCCGGCTTGCCGCTGCCGTTGGCCAGCTCGCCGCAGCCCTCGAAGGGCGAGGTGGCTGCCGAGCGGTGGCCACCACTTCCGTGTCCGGCTCCGATGCCATTGTTGCCACTACTGCCCAGGCCGTTGGGCGTGGTCGGTGGCTTCGAAGAGGATCGACGGCGTTGAATCTTGGGGGAAGTTGAGCTGGTTGCCTTGGGGGAGGAGTTGGCCGGAGATGCGGCCGATGGTGTGATCTTGGCCGCCGAGGTGCTGAGGTTGGTGGGCTCCACAGACAGATCCGCTGGATCCGACGGAGGTGCCACCACTGCCGCCTTGCTGGACTTGCTGCGGGACTTTCCGGGGTTCCTCGCCGGCTGCGGTGGCGGCGTTTCCATGGGCAGGTCCATGCCATCGCCTCCGTTGTTGAGCAGCGCATGGGAGCGCTCGTGGATGAAGAGGAAGGCGTAGTAGGGCGTGGTGAAGGGACACAGTGAGCACTGGTACTCCTTGAACCTAGCCGACTGCTCGCCGAACATCCCTGGCAGCGGAAGTGGCGGCATCTTGGGCATCTGCTGTTGCTGCTGCTGCTGCTGCTGCATCTGGCCGAAGAGGTGCTGGGCATTGAGGTTCTGCAGGGCCTGGGCGAGATTGGGAGCGGCACTTCCAGCTCCCGCTCCCGCCGGAGTGGGGTTGCCGCTGCCACTGCCGTTGGGTATCTTGAGCGTGGGACTGTTGGGCTTGCTGCGTCCCGAGCCCGACTGGGTGGGCTCCATCTCCCGGAGGCGATCCACTCCCGCGGATCCGTGTTCGTTCATCAGATGGGATCGCAGCCACTTGAAGCTGCGGAACTGGCGCGAGCACAGCGGACACACCTCGTGATTGGTGCCAGATGAACTGGAGCTGGAACCGCCCTCCACTGTGGGCGGCGAGACATTCATCTCCTGATCCTGCGGCTGAGCAGCCGGCTGCGATTGGGACTGGGATGCCGCAGCAGCTGCTGCCGCGGCGGCTGCCTCCATCTTGACCCCGTTCTGACCCCGCGGCTGCGGCAGCGGGGAGCCCTCCTCGATGATGCCGTGCGTGTTGTGCTTGTGCACCCGCAGGAAGTACTTGCTGCAGAGCTCCTTGTTGCAGATGTTGCACACGACGCCGCCGATTTGGGCTCCGTTCTCGATCTCGATGCCGTGCATCCGCTGCATGTGCGTCTTCATGAAGTACTTGTTGCACAGCTCCTTGTTGCAGATCTCGCAGTAGCTGCTGGTGGGAGTGAGGGTGTACGCCGGACGATTGCCTGGCGGAGCTCCGGCTGGGGCGGCCCCTCCGGCCCCAGCTGGCGGCGCCACCGGACGCTCCGGCGTGAAGAAGCCCTCGCGCAGGGGACTGCCTCCGAGTCCTCCGCCATTCCGGCCGCCCATGTGCACCTCGGCGATATGTTGCTTGAATTCCTGGGCCGTTGCGAAGTCCCGATCGCACTGCTGGCAGCGCAGGTCGCCGATGGGCGAGGACCTAGCGCCGGCACCCGGCGGCGTTTGGGGATGATACAAGCCGGCCATGGGATGGGGCGCCTGCTGGTCGGGCAGGGGAATGGGAATGGGCATGGGCAGCTGCATCTGGCCCGCGTGCTCGGTCATCAGGTGGGCCCTCAGCGCATACTGGTTCTCCAGCTCCCTGCCGCAGAGGTGGCACGGCAAGGGGCGCTTCCCGTTGATGTCGTTCAGCTGCTGCAACATGGACTGGAGCTTCTGGAGGTTCTGCAGTCCCACCACCGACCCGTTCAGCTTCTCCTCGTCGTAGCCCTCCGGCGGAGTCGGCTCCTGCTGCTCCAGCTTGATCCGCTTGTTCGGCTGCTCGGCGTCGGCCTCCGCCTCCGCTAGCTCCTGGTCCTGCTCCTGCTGGTCCATGGAGGCTGCGGCCGCCTTGGCCAGCATCAGGTTGAGCGGCATGAAGGGCCAGGCGCTCATCTGGGCCTCGTCCTTGCCGGCTTGCTGCGGTGTCACGTCTTCCGGTGGCACGAACAGGCCGTGTCGCTTCCACTTGTGGGTGCGCAGGAAGTACCTGTTGGCGTACTCTCGGTGGCACAGTTCGCAGTAGAACTCCGGGAACTGGACGCCCAGGCGCCGCAGCTTGTCCGGACTGAAGTTGGCCTCCTTGGCCTGCTGGTGTAGGTGCGACGGCAGCTTCCGGGGCGGCGGCACGAAGCTCAGCTCCTCCTGCTCCAAGGTGAAGTCCTCGCGGAAGCCCTCGGGCAACTGATACGGCTTAGGCTGATCCGGTTCCTGCTGCAGCTCCTGCTTTATGGTCTGCGGCGGCTGCGTTGGCTCGTTGGGACTGCCGCGAAGGGATTGCGACTGTGACTGCGTCGGTGTCTGGGTCTGGGAGTTCGGTGAGTCCTGGGCGGAGGGCAGTGAGTCGTGCTGCTTGGCCCGATGGCGGCGCATGGCGAAGACGTTGGTGAAGCGCTTGGAGCAGACGTCACAGTGCACCGTGGCCACGGGAGCGGAGGCTCCTCCTCCGCTGGTCGATACCTGATCCTGCTTGGCCACCTGGGCCGCTTCTCTCTGCAGCTGGAACATCTGGCTCATGGAACTCATGCCGGGATTGGGATGGCCGCTGTTGTTGTTATTGCTGCTGGTGGTGTTGTTATTGTTGTTGTGGTGGTGGCTGGAAGTGTTGGTGGTGCTGGGCTCCCCGACGGGATCGAAGATGCCGTGCTTGTTGGCCTTGTGCGTCTTGAGGAAGTACTTGTTGCAGAACTCCTTGTTGCACAGCTCGCAGTAGGCCTCGGGGTTGAAGATCCTTAGCGGCGGACGGTTCAGGCCGTCGACTCCCGGGAACCCGGACATGCCCAGCAGCGGCAGATAGCCAGCTGGACCCACTCCCAGTGCGGCCTCCGGAGGAAAGGGAAACGCCGGCGGCATTTGGCCAGCATGCGGATGATGGGCCTGGGCCTGCTGCATGGCCTGGAACCAGTGCTCCTGCTCCCGCTCCAGGTCCTTGCCATGGCCATTGGTCAGTTGGTGCTGCTGCAGCTGCATGTGATGATCCTGCTGCGTCGGACTGGGGCTCTCGGCTCGCTCGAGCTTCACCTTGATGGAGGCCAGGAAGTCGCCGGGATCCTGGTCGCCCGCCCGATCCTCGTTGTGGTCCTGCAGCATGTGCAGGCTCAGCTTGAACTCGGTCTCGAAGTTCTCGCCGCACTGTTTGCAGAAGGTGTGGTAGGGATTCTCGCGCTCCTTGCTCGCCTGCTGTGATATGTCTGCCATGGCTTCCGCTTCCGGCTCGGCCTGGGGCTCGTGCTCGACTTCGGGCTGCTCCTCTTCCTGCTTGTGCTGCTGCAGCAGCTCGAAGGTCTCCTTCAGCTGCTCGATGGACTTTGGGAGGAACATCTTGGACAGCTTCTCCTCGTAGTCTACGGTGGAGTCACCTCGCTTCTGACCCGAAGCTTCTCCGCTGAGATTGAGCGCCTCCAGACGGCTGGGATTGTGCTGCTTGCGTCGCTTCTTGGCCGCATCGCTCAGGGCCTCCAGCAGTTGCAGCTGCATGGCTGCCGCCATGGTGGCCATGTGGGCATCTCCCACCTCCTCCTCCTCCTCCTCAGCGTCCTCCGCATCCTTGTGCCCTTCCTCTGGCTCGGGCTCCGGCTCAGTTGTGCCGCTTCCCGCTGGCTGTGGCTCCAGTTCCAGCTCCATTGGCTTGACCAAGTGCTCGACGGGCGAAATGGCTCCCACTCCAGCTCCTCCCCCTGCTCCTGCCTCTGCTCCTCCTGATGCTGCTGCTGCTGTTTCTCGGGATGCTGCTCCTGTGGCTTCATGTGTGTTGTTGCTGTTGCTGTTGCGGTTAGTGTTCAGTGTCGATGAGTTGGAGACGTCGGAGAGAGCAGTGTCCTCGCTGCTCAGATCTGGCGGTGGGGTGGCATATATGGATGCAGCCATTTTGGATGATATTACTGCGGGGATGAAGGAAGGCCAGGAGAACGAGAACGAGATAGAGGGAAATATTATAGTGGAGAACTTTTTAATTGAAGTCGAAGCCATGCTAGCGGGAGGGCAGTCTCAAAAGGGATTGAGGGAAAGGGTATGGGAAGGGGATATGATTAATTTATATGGATGTAAGTAATATAACCACCATATGCGATGTATTTTAAATATAAGGAAATGTTAAGGAAAAATAATATTAAAGTAACTTTAAGCCCTAATTAAACTATGAATAAAAAATAAATATTTGTAATAAATTTTTTGTGAATTGCAACAAAAGGCTAAGTTTTCTATTTATTTATCTTAGCAATATCAATTCTTTATCATTAAAATTAACACTAACATCACTGTGGAATGAAACCGTTTCCAAAATTCTATATTCTTAATATTTAATTCTATATTACTTATCTATATCACATATTTTCTATAAAATCCAGAGCTAAAAAATTTTGTA